>JBAMBJ010002598.1:0-48430 GCA_037043495.1 Drosophila recens
TGACGCAATTTCAACAATCTCCAACATAAAGCAAAAAACAAAATGTAACGGCTCATTTCCAGAACTTGCAGCTTGTTACTGAGAGAGACAAATAGTAACACAAGACCAACGTGCAAAAATCTCGTTATTTTATCACTTCGCTTTTGAGTTATAAGCAATTGAAAAAATAGTGTACAGGGTGTCCTATTCAAGTGACGAGGAGTGTACACTGGCGAACATATTTATTGGCACAGCAAACATTTTGAGATTTGGGGGCTTAATTGTTCCCCTATCGTTAACAAATTGGTATCAATGGAAAGGTCACTTAAATTCCGTTTGAATGATATACAACTTTCCTTAACCCATTAAGTACCCTTCGAAAATTTCGAATTTATGTAAAAGTCAATTTTCGAAACTTTTTTCCTCGATTTTTTACCAAAAATTTTTCAAAAATATTTTTGCTAGTATTTTTTATAATTTTTTGAAAATTTCTAAAAAGGCACTTTTTATGTAAAAAGTAGGAAAAAGGGGTTAAAATGGGCACAGAGTAAAAAAAGATATTCTTCATATTGGTCTAAAAAAACTTAATAATCAAAACAAAATTAAGTTATCTAAAAACCCTAGTTGAAATCTCAAAATGCAACGAAATTGGACTAATATTGAATGTTTAAAATAAAGTTTATACCTTTGGTACAAAATTCGTCCTTTGCTTAACTGATTTGGTCACTATTTAGTTACTTTAAAGTTTATCATCGCAGGCTATCAGCTCAAAATGATGAAAATGACTGAACACGTGCCCTGAATTCAGCTCTATTTTTAGAAACATACTATGTACATATGTATGTAGGTTACAAATAGCTGAAAAAAGTTAGTGGTGGTAGTATTCACTTTCAAGGCCGTAGGCAAGGAGCAGGGGGCATTGTCGCCCCCACAATAATAGAGTGAGCTAAACAATTTTTAGCTTGCTAAGTCCGTCCAGAGTATTACATCACATCAAACGAAAGAAAAGCTTCAAATTCCTTTATTATTGAGGATGAATTGAGCTGTACATATAAAAGATGTCTGGCATATTTGCGGAGACACAAAAATCGATTGGTATAAATTATTTTTAAATATCAACAAAATTATTAGTTATCGGTATATTTGTTAAAAGAATTATTAATTTAAAGTGTATTTTATGCTACTTTATTTTTAGCTTAACTTTAAAATTTTTTCAATTGATAACACGTTTTCTGGCTTCTGGAAACCTGACAATAGCTTTTTAGTGCTTTTAAGGTTGTTAGAGATTTTTAGTACATGCCAATACAATGATTTATTTTTAGGATTTTGTCTGTTGAGTGCGCAGAAAACGCCAGTCTCCGAAAAAAAATGTTATCCAACAGCGCACTCGTATCCAGCAGTTTTTGGTGCTCCCCAAACCAAGCAACCAGTGCTTTAAAATGCCAAAAAAAAATTGTTGAGCTTTACACTACAATACAACAACAATAACAACAGCAACAGCAGATGACATTTACTACAATTCTGGCAACAAATACAAAGACAGCGGCGATGGAGGGATAGCTGTGGACAACAAATAAATATCTGAGTGAGTAGAGTGCGGATGGATAAGAAAACAAAGAAACAGAAAAAGCGCGGCGGTGTCAAACAAAGACTGAGGTCGGAAATTGACCGTCTCAGCAAAGACTTGAACGATCAAGATAACCCGCCAGCATGGAACGATTCTGTTTCCATGCATCAAAGCGCTCGTTTCGTGAAGCACAACTAGTGCAATTAATAAACAAAAAACTAAATCCATCCGTCACCCACCGCCAGATACAAACTATAAACAGGAAAGTAACTCCTCCTATTTAAGCAGCTATCCCAGCATGTAAGAGACAATGTCCGGCGGACTGGGAGGGTCCATTCTACAACATTGGCTGCGCACTGACTTGCGAGATTGCCAAACCGACAGCGCTACAAAGAGCGCAATAGAGGGCAACATACAATCATCCCGGCCTGTGCGAGGACCAGCACCGGCAACTTGAACGAGCTTCGACAATGGACCGACAGCGCTACAAAGAGCGAACTACGAAATTTTGTTTATATATATATAATGTTTGTAAAAATTGAGCGAGAACTCGCCCGATCAGAGTACATGCTGGAAGGCTGCACAAAATATAGGCAGGAAAAATTGTAAATTCACCTGCGAGTGAATAATAAAAAGAAAAGACATATAGCCAAAGGGCAATATAAAGACAAATAAAATAAAATTAAGTTTCAAAATAAAAATTGTTTAAGACTAGCCATATGCAGTGAATTGAATTGAAAAAAATATTAATATCAATTTAATACACCAAAATTATTGATATATAATATATAAGTTAGCAGTGCAGATATTCCCCCTTGACTCAGAACTGGCCGGCGAGAACAGAACTTTGCGGACCGGCATTTGGATTAGGCGTTAATGTTAAATTAAACTATCAATAAACACTTATAATGATTTGAATCAAAAGTCTTCTACACTTGGCATCATAGGGATCTTACTTTCAGCTAAAACAGCATACCCCGGATATCAACGATGTTTAGGTAACTTAGTCGGGTGCCCACAGGGCGCCCAGACTTAACTTATATAGTAACATAGTTATACAACTAGACACACATACAAACCCAAATAGCAAAAGCCAAGCAGAGCCACAGCCGGTGCCAACTCAGCACATTAGCAATCTCACGACCAATACATCTAAAGATCAAAATTTATAAACAAACAATTTGCATACACAGCATAATTTTCCTTTTCTATGGGAACGCTTCGCGACCATAGTTTTAAACACACAAAATTGCATCGGTAAGCATTATTTCTCCTCCCAATAAGAGCACTTCGCGACAATGGTCACGTATGCAGCTGCAGGAAACTAAATGTAAACATTATGATTGAGGTTTCTTGCTCACTTAGATTCTAAGATAGATTTAGTCTTAATTGTGTCTTAAGCTCATTCGGACGCGTTATTAATAATCCTGCACCTACAAAAAACATTATATTCATGCACATATAAAACGCATTATAAATAACCACGCACATATAAAACAAATAATAAATAAACTCGCACATAATAAACGCGCTCGTCTTCTTATTTTATTTTTCTTGGTACTTAGCGAACACAAGTACGTAAGTATATATATATATATATAAAAAAAAAAAATACATTTTTTTAATTTAAACGAATGAACAATACGATTAGTAAAACGGCAGACATAAATAATATAATATCCTCTGAGAAATTGGCATATTACAAAATGCCTTTGATAGAATCTAAAACAGTGGATTCCACTGCTAACGGAACCCAAGACAGTTTTCGAGGTAAGATCGTTTCTGGGGCTCGCTAGCTATTACAGGTGCTTTATCAAAGATTTTGTAACATCCTTACAACATTGAAAATTGGTCAGTCAGTAGACATAGATCAAGAAAAATTCCAGTCGAATTCTCTGACCTCCAACGCAGCACATTCCAAAAGCTGCGAAACATATATGTTACTTGGTAAGTTTTATCAGTTAAATAAGTTCGGCGATGGCACGTGTCACCGACTACCCACACGCTAAGTACATTCCGATCGTCGACGACCAGGTCTTGGTATGGGATGAGTTCGCTTTCGTCCGACATTCAGCAAACATATCTGAGTATGAGCGCATGGTGGAAGAGACAGCGAAACTGTGTGAACTGTTTCCACATTCGCATATGAAAAACTTCTGAACGTGGATGCAGAACATCTCAGAGACATGCTGGAAGCCCTGGGCACACACCACAGAATCTCTAGAAGTCTAGACTTTCTGGGTTCAGTTCTAAAGGCGGTTGCAGGCACTCCCGATGCCAAGGACTTAGAGAGAATAAGAATTAATGAAGCTCAATTAATAAACTCAAACAATAGACAGGTGCAGATAAATAACGTACTAGAGTACAGGATCAGATTAACCAACTCACACTCACAGTTAACCAAAATTTGAAAGCCGCAAAGGGCAGCTAATTTGATTCCGGCCACTTATATGAAACACTTTTGGCCAGAAACAGAATGTTGTCAATGGAGCTGCAGAACTTAATGCTCGCCATAACCCTAGCTAAGGCCAACATTGTTAGTATAAACATCTTAGACCACGCAGACTTAAAATCTGTTTGGCTTAAAGAGCCCACAGATACTCCCATTGCCAACCTAATGTCCGTTTCGTCCGTTAAGGTTTTACAATCCAATAACATGATATAAATTTTATAATCTCTTTTCCAAAAATTTAACACACCTGCAAGAAGATTACAGTCTACCCGGTTGCCCACAAAAGCCATGTACTGCGAATGGAGAACAACATCATCGCCGAATGCCAGGATCAAATCTACGCGCTGGAGAACTGCACAGAAACTGCAAGAACGACATTTTGTCAACGGTCAACGACCAGCTCATGCGCCAAGGAACTTCACACTGGCGGTATAGCCCATTGCAAAATTCAGCCAAGCAACCTGGACACAATCACATGGGTCGATGACGGAATAGTCATCATCAACGATGCAGCGGCGGCAGTCTGCGTAGATAACGGCACCGAGTCCTAAGTGCGTGGCACAAAATTAATCGTCTTCAACAAGTGGGTCACCATAAACGGAACAAGGTACATTAATCGCAACAACGTTCAGAACCGGTTCCCAGGCATCAGAGCATCCCCTCTGTTGAATGTCACAGGCCATCAGGACATCCTCAGTCTCCCTTACCTTCTTCGATTAAATGAACGCAATCTGGAGACAATACAAGAAGTCAGTCATAATTTATACAGGCCCATTTGAGGTAATTAGTATAGGGGATAATAATAACATAATAATAAGAAATGAGAAAAATAAGAATCAGAAAGTAAATAAAGACAGACTACAACAATTCAAGTCCTCATCGTTTTCACTTGTGTGCCAGGCATTCCAATATACCTAGCGCAACTCTAAACAATTCGATGTTTCGCAAGGCCTGTCAGCTAAATGCAAACAGTGCTGCCTATCGCCCGTTCCTTATCTGGCAACTACGTTTTTAGTTTCAGTTTAGTTTACGTCCGGACCGACAAGCAGAGATAAATGTCGTCTTCTTCTTATTCACCTTACGCCAGCGTTTTTTTTATATGGAGTTTGACCTTACGCTAGGCCTTTTTTCTGACGTCGGTACTAGGCTTTAGAGGTGGCCAAAAATCGATGAGCCATTAATCTGTAGCTTCCGATAGTAATCGGTTTCAACCATGCAACCCAAAAATATTTTCGTTTTAATATATGTATATTTAATATATATTGTATAAGATATATTTATAAATAATTAATAAAGTATTTTTATTAAATTTATGATTGTATAATTATGATTTTTAATACAGCTCTCCGCAAAAAAAGATGTTATTCAAGCAACAATGATGGTAAAATCGAAGTGTTTGTCACCTCTGTTATGTACTGTAGTATGTTCACATATCGAATGCTCACTGTACTCAGTGGTAAGCATAAATATTATTGCATATTAAGCATTATTAAGCATTGCACAATATTAAGCATTGCCGGTAATATGACCGCTCTTGAGTGCATTTAGTGCATTGAACTAAACAGTGCTGAGTCGGCATATTTGACATGCGCGACATACTTCACCAGCCCTATACATATATGTAAACATTTATACATAAGCTGACCGCTCCTCTGCCGGAGTCACTGGCAGCGCAGCTACGCGGTCTTTAGCGGGACGGTAAAATTGTTAACATAATTATAACAATCAGACGTGTGTCTTGTATTTGGAAAACATCTTTTACATGGCGACCGTGACAGCGATGGACAAATAGACGATTAAGGAAGAACTCGATCGAACTTAGTCAAAACAGCGGACCTGGACATCGAGGGATAGCTCCAGATGAATAAAGGATCCCCCATACAAGAATAAATAAACGCAGTAAGTAGAGTGGAATGTGTAAAAGAAGTGGCGTGGTGAAGCGGTTAAAAGCCAGAAAGGCTGAACTGTTAAAATTCCTGAACAGCGGTGACAGTATAAGCTGGAACAATTCGGTAAAACTACATGCCGAAGTTGAGTTTATAAAAAACCAACTAATTGCCCGCAAAAATTTCCCACCAGCCACAAACACATCCACCTACTCTGCTATACATAATATCTGTAAAAACAAAGTAATACAAACTCCACCACCAACTAAGGAAATACCGAAGCTGAGGAAGTCTTGTCCAAACGACTGCGAGGGACCATTGGGCTCCCACTATTGCGAATACACTTGTGCAGCCAGCACCGGTCCCGTTTGGCGTTCCAAGCCAGACCAGGAAAAGTGAGCCGACATTGCTACCAAGGGCGAACTACGATAAATTTTTTATATATAATATAATTACAATACTTGCACTGCGATGCATAATATATTAAGAAAAACTTTGTAAAATTGAGCAATATAACAGTTGCTCGATTAGAGTATGGCCTGAAAACCATACAAAAAATTAGGCAGGCAATAATGTAAAAAAAAATTTTTTTTTTTAAATTTAATTTGAAAATGAACTAAAAATATATACATACATGAGTATATAAAAGTAAAAAAAAAAATTTTTTTGTTATAAAATTAATGTCAATAGAATTTAATTTTAATTTGTTAATCTAAAAAAAAAATAATAATCTTATAATAATTTTAATCTAAACAAATGAAATGTAAAGATATGTTTGTAATACTGAGCGATAATTGCGTTGCTCGTAATAGAGTATGGCCTGTGAAGCCATACGAAACATTAGACAGGAGATCTCTGCGTTGATCGAATAGGAAAATATAAATACAAAAATTTAAAAAAAAAATAACAAAAAATTATAAATCAACGACAATATATATATTCCAAAAAAAAAAAATATATATATATTTAAAAAAAAAGAGAATCATAAAACATTGATTTAAAATTTAACAAATATATTGTTATGATAAAGCACTTATGGCATAATTATATAGAGAGATTTTCTGAAAATGAAATAAAAATGCATGAAAATAAAACTTATAGATATGACTGAATAAGAATTACATTTGGAAAGGAACCAGAATTTGGGAATAGGGTACTTTCAAAAAAAAAGAGGGAACTTAAAAATAATTCAATGAATGCGTCAGGCTCCCACTGGTACCTGGAGCACGTAACCACTGGCAGAAAAGTATTTCTCCGTGCCGGTGAAAATACCATAGGCAGGCATTCAAGCTGCAGTACCTTTTTGCCTGGGTACACGTTCTTGTCCAGGCATCATGCCAAGCTAATCGTGCGCAACGGACGCATAGTTGTTTTTGAACAGATGAACGCAGTAAATGGCGTATTTATAGGAAACAAACAGATCGTAGGAAAACGATACCCACTCAGATGTGGAGATATAATTGGACTTGGACTCTATATAGGTTATCAACGAAAGCGTGAAGTCCCAGCAAATCATGCCATATTTAGGCTAAAGAAAATATTAAACGAAAATAATTGCTAATGGGATTGAATAGCTGAACATTCCAAGCCACTATACACATGGATTGGAATACAATATGTACGAAAGTTAAAGAACTAAAATCTGAGTTCGACAAATCGTACAAAAGTCTCTCCCAAAATAGAACAACCCAGCCGAGTACCATCAATAAACACACTATTTATTTAGTGAAGATTTACAATGAGATAAGGGAGCTGTTTCTAGGAAATCAATTTAGAATCTCCGAACTTCATTGGACTCAAGCCTTAGACGTTGTCAAACGTCTAAGAGAACAGTTATTTTCTTTAAAAGAGAGACATACTCTTGATTTACATTTGCCGAACGCAATAGACAGCCCGGCAACATTTATAGCTGTCGAGGAGAACGACACAAAGTCAATAAGTCCAAGGCCAAAGTCACCCAACACAGGTTACATTGAAGTTGTTTCGGGATCTGATTCCCAAGAAACTTCTAGTATCCAATTGGGACTCAAGAGTTTAAACGAACCAAAAATGGCAGACTCGTCAGCGGCCGACAGGGCATACATGAAGGAGATTTCCTCCACCATACCTGAATTTGACGGGAAAAAGATACATCTTCAAAGATTCGTAACAGCTTTAAAGTTAGTAAATTTGACAAAAGGAACATACGAAGAGATAGCTGTTGAGGTCATAAAATCAAAAATTATTGGCTCAACACTATACAAGGTACAAAATGAGACGACAATCGATGCAATCATAAAAAAATTGCAAGATACTATAGTTGGTGAAACATCCGACGTAGTAAAAGCCAAATTGTCTAACACCATACAGAGAGGAAAAACTGCCGAAAAGTTCACTACAGAAATTGACAATTTACGAAGGCTCTTGGAGGCTTCGTATATTGATGAGGGCCTTTCGGCCGAACATGCTGATAAGTTCAGCACCAAAGAAGCCATTAGCACAATGGTTAAAAACTGTGAACATGGAAAACTGAAAACAATTCTTGAGGCAGGAAACTTTACAACCATGAATGAAGCCATCACAAAGTACTTACAATGTAGTACTGAAATGACAGGCAATCCAAACTCAATATTGTTCGCCCAAAGAGGCCGTGGAAATCACAGAAATAATTATCACGGTAGAGGCAATGGTCGCGGTTATTATAATAATAATAATAATCGCAATAACGGCCAGAATTATAACTACACTAACAGTTATAGAGGAAGCAATAGAGGAAATGGAAGAGGACGTTATAGAGGAAATAACCACCAAAATGGAGGTTATAACCCTAATAACAATAACAATGTTCGGGTAGCCCAAAACACTTCGGGAAACTCCCAGCAACCTTTAGACACTCAGCAGTAGGAAACATCAAAATTCACACCATCAATCTCAGCCAAAACACATTCGTAACTTTTACAAATGTAACAACAGGAAAAGCACTTGTCTTTTTAATAGACACAGGTGCAGACATATCAATATTAAAAGAAAATTCCGATGTTTTTCAATACATCCAAACTAACAATATAATCAATATACAGGGAATAAGTCAAGAGGTAACCAAATCAAAAGGAGTTTAGGAGTTTAATTAGGCCAAATAATTTAAAATATCCAATTTATGTTCCAATAACATACAGTTCTGGCAACAACTCCATAATTCTGCCAGCAAGATCACAAGTTGTCCGAAAAATTGATATAACCTCAGTAGAAGACAGTGCATTCATTCCTAACCAAGAAATTCAGCATGGTATTTACATAGCAAATACCATAGCAACATCTCAAAACGCATTCATAAGACTGCTAAATTCAACAAATACAGACCAAGTAGTCAGTATAAACAACTTGAAATACGAACCACTTTCAAATTACGACATAGTTAAAACAAATTTAGAAAACAGAGAAAAATCTGTATTAACGCAACTCTCTAAAAATTTCCCACCACTATTTCATAAAGAATTAACAAAATTATGCACACAATATAGTGATGTATTCGGACTAGAAACCGAATCGATAACAACAAACAATTTTTATAAACAAAAACTGAGATTGAAGGATGATGAACCGATATACATAAAAAATTATAGAAGCCCTCATAGTCAAAAAGACGAAATTCAAAAACAAGTCCAAAAACTAATTAACGAGAAAATAGTCGAACCATCTGCATCTGCTTATAATAGCCCACTTTTATTAGTACCAAAAAAGTCACTTCCAAATTCTGAAAAGAAAAAATGGCGATTAGTAATTGACTATCGTCAGATTAATAAAAAACTGTTGTCCGACAAATTTCCACTCCCTAGAATTGATGATATTTTAGATCAATTAGGTAGAGCAAAATACTTTTCATGCCTGGAAATAATGTCAGGTTTTCATCAAATTGATCTCGAAGAAAGTTCACAAGACGTTACGTCTTTTTCAACAAGCAATGGTTCATATCGTTTTACTCGATTACCATTCGGCTTAAAAATAGCGCCAAATTCGTTTCAGAGAATGATGACTATAGCTTTCTCTGGACTTGAACCTTCGCAAGCATTCCTTTACACGGATGACTTAACAGTCATTGGTTGTTCCGAAAAACATATGCTCAAAAACTTAACTGCTGTTTTTGAGAGATGTAGGCAACATAACCTTAAGTTACATCCCGAAAAATGTTCATTTTTCATGCATGAAGTCACTTTCCTAGGACATAAATGCACAGACAAAGGAATCTTGCCCGACGACAAAAAATACGACGTCATTCAAAATTATCCAGTCCCACACGATGCGGACAGCGCTAGAAGATTTGTTGCATTTTGTAATTATTACAGACGATTCATAAAAAATTTCGCCGACTATTCTCGTCACATAACAAGATTATGTAAAAAAGATGTAAAATTCGAATGGACAGCTGACTGTCAAAGCGCCTTCGAACATCTAAAATCGGCACTAATGAAACCAACTCTTTTACAATACCCAGATTTCAGCAAAGAATTTTGCATTATTACAGATGCTAGTAAGCAAGCGTGTGGAGCAGTCCTAACTCAAAACAAAAACGGACTCCAGCTCCCAGTTGCATACGCATCAAGATCATTTACAAAAGGCGAAAGCAACAAAAGTACAACAGAACAGGAATTATCAGCTATTCATTGGGCGATAACACATTTTAGACCATATATTTATGGTAGACACTTCACAGTCAAAACAGATCACAGAGCACTTACTTACCTATTTTCAATGGTAAACCCTAGCTCCAAACTTACACGTATGAGACTTGAATTAGAGGAATATAATTTTACAGTAGAGTATCTAAAGGGTAAAGACAATTATGTAGCCGATGCGCTATCAAGAATAACAATCACGGACTTAAAAAATATTCAAGTAAATAATAAAATTCTGAAAGTCACTACCAGACATCAAAGTAAACAGTTAAACTCCTGCGCAGGAATAAAAAAAGAAGATTTGCATAAGCAAACTCTAAATGCTTCTCAGTCCAACGTATACGAAGTCATTGTAAATGACGAGGTACGAAAAGTAGTGACCTTGCGAATAACAGATTCTCTGTGCTTATTAAAACATGGAAAAAAAGTTTTAGCAAGAATTGATGTTAGCGATATGTACACCAATGAAATTCTTGACTTAGGTCAGCTCTTTCAAAGGCTTGAAAAAGAAGCCGGTATACTTAATATCAAAGTGGCACCGAGCGAAAAGATCTTTGACACAATATCAATAGCATCTTTTAAAATAATGGGCAATAAAATATTACAATCTTTAAGAGTAGCGCTACTCAAGCCGGTGACCCTATTATCAAAAAATGATAAAGAGAAAGAAGCAGTACTGTTTACATTCCATGACGATCCAATACAAGGAGGTCATACAGGAATAGCTAGAACATTAGCTAAAATAAAAAGGCATTATTTTTGGAAAAACATGACAAGAGATATATCAAAGTATATAAGAAAATGCCCCAAGTGTCAAAAGTCGAAAACGACTAAGCACACAAAGACCCCAATGACTATTACTGAAACGCCACAAATGGCTTTCGACAGGGTTATTGTGGATACGATCGGTCCACTACCCAAATCTGAACAAGGAAATGAATACGCAGTAACCTTAATCTGCGATTTAACTAAATATCTAATAGCAATTCCAATAAAAAATAAAAGTGCGAAAACAGTAGCAAAAGCTATATTTGAAGACTTTATTCTGAAGTACGGTCCAATGAAGACGTTCATTACGGACATGGGAACAGAATATAAAAATTCAATAATTGAAGATTTATGTAAAAATCTGAATATAAAAAATATAACTTCTACCGCACATCATCACCAGACTGTGGGTACCGTGGAGCGAAGCCACCGAACACTTAACGAGCTCATACGTTCATACATATCAGTCGACAAAACAGATTGGGATGTATGGCTACAATACTTCGTATATTGCTTTAACACAACACCCTCTATGGCACATGACTATTGTCCATATGACCTAGTATTTGGTAAAACTTCAAATTTGCCAAAACAATTTAATAGTATAGATAAGATTAAACCATTATACAATTTAGAAGACTATGCTAAGGAATCTAAATTTAGACTAGAACAAGCATATAAAAGAGCTAGATTAATGTTAGAAGAAAATAAGATAAAACAAAAAACCAATTATGATAAAAGTACTTTAAACTTTGATTTAAAAATAGGAGATCAGGTTTTATTAAAAAATTAAACAGGTCATAAGCTAGATTTCAAATATACTGGACCATATAGAGTAGAAAGTATAGAAGAAAATGACAATATACTAATTACAAATAACAAAAATAAAAAACAAATAGTACATAAAGATAGGTTAAAAATTTTTATTTCATAATCAATTTATTTCTCTTATAAATATTTGAAGTATGGCCATACAAAGAATAAGAACCATACCATAAACAATATACATATATAAAAAAAAAACGAAGAAAAAAAGTATATCAATATTTGCTGATTCGAAAAAAAAAACAAACACAAAAAATAAATATTAATAATAAGAAAAAATAACAATACTTAGAAAATAACGTAATTATATGAAGGAGGGAGATGTAGTATGTTCACATATCGAATGCTCACCAGCCCTATACATACATATCCCACAAAAAAAACCTCTTTACGAGGTAAAAGTCTAGTGACGAAAACATTTTCATGCCCCAAAATTTCTGATATCCAATTTTGTGACGAATAATATTAAGTTTTACACATAAATTATTTTAAACAAAATTTTGGCACTCGGCACATTGCGCTAAAATGTCTCAATTCTTCATACCAAATAAAACTCATTCACTGTTTTGCGCAGTGCCGAATGCAAAAATTTTGTTTAAAATAATTTATGTGTAAAACTTAATATTATTCGTCACAAAATTGGATATCAGAAATTTTGGGGCATGAAAATGTTTTCGTCACTAGACTTTTACCTCGTAAAGAGGTTTTTTGTGGGATATCAGAAATTTTTGAATAAGACCTCAGAAATTTTGAAATTGCAATATTTTTTGACAGTATAGCTTTGTCAACTTTGATTATTGTTCGTACAAGCTAAAGCAAATTGTCTGGCAACACTGGTCCCCTTTACAAACACACATGCTCAGCGCAAAAGCTATCAGCACTCTTAAACTCTGGGTGCTATGACACTTTGCTGCTGCTATCCTATTCCCATTCTAAGTAAAATGTATGTATTCAGCTAACAGGTAATTTCCGCATTACGCTGCAAGCAGTGCAAAAAGCCCTTCGAAATACCTTTTCAACGATATATAGATCGCATCTGTAGCTTCTATCGTTTGGATGCTATGGTGGTTTCAATTTTAGCGGTTTTTAGCGATTTCCCGCTAAACTAGCGATTTTTCGCAAAAGTCGTAGAGCAAACGTTTCTAGATTTTTGAACAGGAACAAGTCCTCATTCAAACATTTAAGCTATCCAAACAAACAAACTGGCTGCTATGACACTTTGTTGCTGCTGCCCTATTCCAATTCAAAGTAAAACGTATATATTCAGTTAATAGGTTATATCTTCCAAACCTATCGGTAAAATTTTTTGTGTCATATATCAAAAAACGCGAAATTTTACAAACTAAAACATATTGAAATTTAAAAAAAATCGTTAGCCGCGTTTTCTCAAAAACCGCCAAAATGTGGGGGAAAATACCTTATGTCACCTGTAGCAATTTACCTATGTACTTTAGAAAAAAGTTAAAAGGTATGCATAACAGCCCTTCAAAATACCTTTTCAACGATATATAGATCGCATCTGTAGCTTTTATCGTTTGACTGCTATAAGGGTTTTAATTTTAGCGGTTTTTAGCGATTTCCCGCTAAACTAGCTTTTTTCGAAAAAGTCGTAGAACAAACGTTTCTAGATTTTTGATCGGGAACAAGTCCTCATTCAAACATTTAAGCTAAATCAACGATTTGATCCTAACAAACAAACAAACAGACAAACAGACAAACAAACAGACTGACTTTTCATCTCGTTTTGAAAGGGGCACCAAAAATTTCAAAATTAATTATCTTCTGAACCAGTGATCGGATTTTGATGATCAAGGTGTCATTCGACGCGTATTTTTGATTAGAATAGTTAAAAATTAAAAAAAAAATCAAAAAGGCTCCAACGGCCCCATTAGCTCCAATCATTTAAATTTTGCCCCTCCCACTTACACCTGTTTATCTCACGAACCAGGTGAGATTTCAAAAGTCTTAGTATGCACATTTGTAAGTTAAGTTAATACCTTTCGATCGGTATATAACTCGACCTGATCGGACAGTCATAGCAAATTTTCCATTCTTCCTGTGTATATATGCTAGTCGCTTTCGCACACTTCGTGCTGCTTTCGTCACTAGCGCGGACTGCCGTCCGCAGTGATATGTAAACATTTATACATAAGCTGACCGCTCCTCTGCCGGCGTCACTGGCAGCGCAGCTACGCGGTCTTTAGCGGTACGGTAAAATTGTTAACATAATTATAATAAGTTTAAACAAGAAATCATTCAATAAAGATATGCAAAAACAATCAGACGTGTGTCTTGTATTTGGAAAACATCTTTTACAGTACACAAAGTTTGTCAACACAAAGCAAAAGAATGAACATGAAGTCAATTTAAATTTCCATTGTCAACGCGTCAATTACGAGTTCAATAGTTGACAATAAGTGCCCTGCAGTCAAGAAATTCCTTTTCCTTTCGGTAGGGATGGCACGATTAATCATATGATACACAATAATCGATTATTTTGCTTCCATAGGCGATTTAATTGTATCGTAAAATGTGTTGCGATTAATTGAAACACTAATCAATTATTCGATCAAATAATCGCGTCGTTGCCAAAATTTTTTCAGGAATACACACATGGAGATTTTATTCCAAAAAAATAGAAGCAAAAATATACTTGAAAATTTTTTATTGCACTCTTAGAATTGTTTAACAAAATTTTCTGCATCAAAATTTTTTTGTAAAAAATCGAGGAAAAAAGTTGAAAAAGCTAAATTTGTAATTTTCGAAGGGTACTTAATGGGTTAAAGAAAGTTTTGTGTAGAGATGGGCATGGGCCTCCTTTTTAAGGCACGGCACGGCCCAAGCACGGCTGGTAAAAACTGAGGCCCAACACGGCCCAACACGGGATTTTTTTAGATAGGCACGGCACGGCACGGGCACGGCACGGCCAAACACGGGCGCTTGTAAATTCACTTTGTAAATTCTCTTTATTCATTTTTGTCATCGTGGCGTCACTTTTTTATTATAATCGTGCTATCGATGTTGTAAGTGTTCGCAAATTGTGCGATACATCGATGAATTCTATAGCTCAAGCTGACAAACAAGCGATAAAACTACGCCAACTTATCGATAGTACCATATTTAAGTTCAAAATCTGTACCGTGCCTACCGGTCCTCCCGTGCCTACCGTGCCTGCCGTGCCTATCGTGCCTACCGACTTTGGCACGGTAAAACACGGCAATTTTTAATAAGGGGCCCAACACGGCCCAGCACGGATTTTTTTTAAATAGGCACGGCACGGCACGGACACGGCACGGCCCATGCCCATCTCTAGTTTTGTGTCATTCAAACGGAATTTAAATGACCTTTTCATTGATGAAAATATGTTAACGATAACAGCTCAAATTAGCCTTAAATGTCAAAATTTGACCTGCATACTTTAAGCTGTAAGCCACTGTATTTATATTTTTTGGGCATTTTATTATTGTTCTTAATTTTGTTTGCTATACAATGGCATTGCATTACACAATATTTTAAAAAACTATAGCAAAAATTAATCATTTGATTAATCGATTATTTTTATTTTTCGTCGGTTAATTGCAATTAATAATCGCGTAGCTTAAATTAATCATATGATTCAATAATCGATTAATAAATTTTTTTTGTCATCCCTACTTTTGGCTCTTCTGAGAAAGTCGCTTATGACTCTTGTTAAGGAGTCGCTTTTGACTCTTCTGAGGGAGTCGCTTATGACTCTTGTTAAGGAGTCGCTTTTGACTCTTCTGAGGGAGTCGCTTATGACTCTTGTTAAGGAGTCGCTTTTGACTCTTCTGAGGGAGTCGCTTATGACTCTTCTGAGGGAGTAGCTTATGACTCTTGTTAAGGAGTCGCTTTTGACTCTTCTGAGGGAGTCGCTTATGACTCTTCTGAGGGAGTAGCTTATGACTCTTGTTAAGGAGTCGCTTTTGACTCTTCTGAGGGAGTCGCTTTTGACTCTTCTGAAGGAGTCGCCTTTGACTCTTCTGAGGGACCTTTACGAAAACTTGAAATAATCAATGGGTACTTAATGAGGAAAGTATGGTATCATTCAAAAAGAATTTAAAAGACCTTTCTATTAATTAAAAACTTTATATGAAAGTTCAAAATTTGACTAGAACTAACTTTAAATGGGGCTTAAATACTTTTGGCCACCGTTGCTTATAGTACAATAAATAAAAATAATAATTACATACGTAATTAATTTATTTAATTTGAGTTATTTCGTAAAATTATATGATTCCCTAGCGAAAATGGCTTAAAAAATGTTTAGGGAATCATTGAGGAATTTTCAGCAAAATTCCTAATGAAAATGGCAAAAGAATCGTTAGGGAATCATTCGGGAATTTTACGCAAAGTTCATGGGAGATTCCCTAATGAAAATGGCAAAAGAGTCGTTAGGGAATCATTGGGGAATTTTCCGCAAAATTTATGGGAGATTCCCTAATGAAAATGGCAAAAGAATCGTTAGGGAATCATCGGGGAATTCTCGGCAGAGTTCCCCAAAGATTCCCTAACGGGAAAGGTCAGGGAATCACCATGGAGTGTTCCCTTTTCCTCAATTGTAGGACATCACAATGTTAAATTCCCTAAGGATTTTCATTCAAAATCCCTATGGATTCCTTAAGCATAGGGAAACAATCCCTAATGATTCCTTTTACATTCCTTTGTGAATGTGAGTGAAGGGTGTTTACACTATGGTTACACTAACATTGTCAATTTATAGTCAACGCTGCTGTTCACCGTGTTGATATCGACACGAGATGGCATCAAAATTGACTTGTTTGTCAACTAGTTTAAATGCACCTTAAGTCCATTTTAAATAAAGAGAGACGATTTCATTCTGAATCTGACCAACTACAAAACCACTATCGTTGTTATTCTTACACTAGCTAGATCAACAATTTATACCAGGGGTGGGCGGCCTATACTCTCGGAGTTAAGCAGCTACTCTCATACTTATTCGGCGCCGTGATGTCGCACACAAGCAGCTCGAGTCGAGGCGTCATAAATCAATTAGACACGGTCAGCTCGCGAACAAGCTAGCAACAACAACGCACACAGGCAGCTCGAGTCGAGGCATTAGCAACAACAACGCACACAGGCAGCTCGAGTCGAGGCGTCATAAAAGCAATTAGACACGCTCAGCTCGCCAGCAAGCTAACAACAACAACGGACACAGGCAGCTCGAGTCGAGGCTGACATCGCTACGCGCCGCGCCGAAGACCTTTTTTTTTGCTCGCACATTATTTGGGTGATCGAAAAAGTAGGTAGACGCGAAAAAGGTTGTTGTTGTAGTTGTTGTTGTAGTGCTCCCGAGGTCAAAATTTGCGCCCACCCCTGATTTATACCCAAGGTCAACGCATTTCTTGTGTTTATGTACATTAGTTGGTTGTGTTGACAAACAAAACCGGGCTGCCAACTTATTTTCGAGCTGAGCAATGCGCAAGACGCCAACTCGTTGATAATGAAGTTGACTTATTTAAACTAGTTGATATCCACATTCGTTGACTTTCACGTGGCTAATGCATTTTTCGTTGACGTCGACATTGTGTAAAATTGATTTTAATCGATATTGTGTTGTATTTATTGTTAATTGCTTAAATTAAAAGAAGTGGTTAGTACTCATGCATTTGTATTTTAAAAGTACTTTACTTTAAAATCAGCTAAAAAAAAGAAAAATATAAATAAAATAATAAAATATAAATTAAAATTTAATTTTAAATAGCTTTATATTATTAATTTTTGTTTTTTATAGACTGCACAGTTGAAAAAAACAACAAACATCTGTACATAAAGTTTGTCAACACAAAGCAAAAGAATGAACATGAGCTCAACTTAACTTTGTGTTGTCAACCCGCCGATTATGTCTTCAACTGTTGACACAAAGTGTTTACACTATGTTCGCATTCAGAGCAACAACTGATGTTGATTGCATTGTTAATCTACTATCAACGCATCAGTTGATCAAGTTGACAGCTTTTCACACTGGAATTGACTAAGTTGATATAAACGTTGGCTTGTTTATCAACTAGTGTAAATGCACCATAAGAGTGTTTATACTTTCGATTTTTTTCATTTTTTGCTGTGCTCCATTTTTGTCCCTCAATTGTGAAATTATGTTGAATATGAAATTTGTTTCCATTGTTTTTATTGACAAGACAAGTTATTGCCACAAAGGACCCCAACTGTCGCTCAATTTGCCTGAGGCTCAATTTGATTGGCTATGAGTGGACTCACATTCAGAATGATGATATACAGCATATTGTAAAATAACAACTCACAGCAGGCCTTGACGGCGGTTACCAGCAGAGAGGCAGGGGACGGGGTGCTAGGAAATGAGGGCTCATTTGTAACTCATTGTCTAATAATTTGATTGAAATCGCTACTGCATACTGTCGATATCAATGCACTCAATAGAGTTTTAAACATACACATGTATTGTATATATAAATAGAGCTGAGATTTCTATATTTATTCGATATATACAGAGGTGGTCAAAAGTATTTACACAACGTGAATTTTTTTGAGCTTTCAACTTTGATTGCTTATTGCTGCTGCTTATGCACTCAGATAACAAAATAACGGTTATTGTCGTGTTTCTACATCTATGCAGAAGCAAATGAAAGAAAAATTAGAAATTATAACTGTTTAGGGGATTAGCAGGGGATTAGCAAACTGATGCTTATCAGTTGTCAAAAGTATTTACACACATTTATTTTGCGTCAAAATTATTTACACACAACTTATTTAATTTGTTTTTATGTAAAATATTTAATTTAAAAAAATTATTTTAATACAATATTATTAACCCAACTAATATCTACTAATACTGATTTTGGCGTTAATGTCGGCTTGCAACCTGGCTGGTATTCACTTAGCCAAGTTGGGCGCAATATCAATGGTAAATTTTGACGAAATTTCACATATTTTAGCTATAGTTTCGGGGTGCCGCCGATCTCTATCCATGTTCCCCTGGTTCTTAACGAAAACCCAAACATTTTACATGATGTTAAGATCGGGGCTTTGTGTGGGCCAGGGAGGAACCGCCTGATTTAGGCCTTATTGATATTCGACCCTTATGGCATTGAGCCCTGTACCGCTGTAAAATAGAGTTATACTACTTTAAAAATAGTCTACTACTGACGTAAAAGCATGATCAATTAAGAAATGGAGATATCCGGATCGATTTGGAGTGCGCTCTATCGGTAGCAAGCCTCCAAATCCATTGTAACTCAGATATCCCCATTACGTCACTGCGCCACCACCGAGCCTGTTGTATGTCTGAGTTACAATGGATTTGGAGGCTTGCTACCGATAGAGCGCACTCCAAATCGATCCGGATATCTTAATTTTTTAATTGATCATGGTTTTACGTCAGTAATAGACTATTTTTAGAGAAGTATAAGTATTTTACAGCGGTACAGGGCTTAATGCCATGAGGGTCAAATACCAATAAGGCCTAAATCAGACGGTTCTTCCCTGGCCCACACAAAGTCCGGATCTTAACATCATGGAAAATCCTTGGACTTTCGTTAAGAACTTGAGGAACATAAATAGAGACCGGTATTGCGTCGAAACTATAGCTGAAAGTGTGAAATTTGGTCTAAACTGGCCATTGAGCTTGGACTTAACTTGGTTAAGTCAGTACTAGCAAAGTTGCAAGCTGACATAAATGCCAAAATCAGTATAAGTAGATATTAGTTTGGTTAATAATATTGTATTAAAATATTTTGTTTCAATTGCATATTTAACAACAAAAAAAATAAATAAGTTGTGTGTAAATAATTTTGACGCAAAATAAATGTGTGTAAATACTTTTGACAACTGATAAGCATCAGTTCAATGCTTCTTAGCTAATCCCCTAAACAGATATAATTTCAAATTTTTCTTTCATTTGCTTTTGCATAGATGTAGAAACACGACATTAACCGTTATTTTGTTATCTGAGTGCATAAGCAGCAGCAATAAGCAATCAAAGTTGAAAGCTCAAAAAAATTCACGTTGTGTAAATACTTTTGACCACCTCTGTATATGCACTTAATGGGGTCGGCCACGCCTCCATACGCCCATGCGTTACACATTTCCTGACTAAGTTATAAAACCCTTTACAAGGCTATAAAAAATGGGTAAAGTTCATAATGTGCATAGTTTGCGGCAAGTTTGTTCGTTTAATAAGGAAGCTAATCCTTTGTTAAAGTCGACGAATTGGAACAATCTTGAGCTACGTCAGTGTGTTTAAAACAAAAATAAAACAAATAGCCATATAACATAAATAACGGCCCTTAATAAGAGTTTAAGGGCCTTGGCGCAGGGTTACTTGTTGTCGTGTATTCTTTATTTTTGAATTCCTTCTTGTTGAAGAACGTTGCAAAAATATAAAATGTTTGTGTTTTAGACGTATCGATTTTTGAACTTCTAGGCGTTGTTGTTGATGCTTTTTTCTTGGTGAGGCACTTTTATTACTTATTTCCGTTTCCGAGGCTGCTGTTCCGGATGATGCCTAATTTGGTGTTTATATTACTGCTTCAAGTTTGTATTGCGCTGACTGCTTGACAAAATTGTTGTTACGTGCACCCTCGTTTCAGAAATTCATCTCTCAGTTCGACTCCCACATGGCCAACTTATTAACAGCATAATAACAATGGCAAGCAAGCAACTTGTGCCTCCTTTCGAGCCAGCCCCACTCACACACGAATTCTCAGTCATTCTTATGCTTCCAAATCACCACAATCCACATGGTGAGACGACGCCATATGGCAATTTGTTATACAAAATACTTCAGACGCCGTCTCCCCCTTGTCATTCGCCATTTGTCATCTACATCATATCAGCCATTAAGGTCTGGGACCTAGGGTCCGACTTGGACCACATCTGTGAAACGCCATCGAATTGCAAATTGTGACTCGTAAATTAATAAATGTCAACGTCTGCCGCTAAATAGCCTGTCACACCAGATTATGGTCATCATGATGACAAGGTGCATCGCTCGTTGCAGCTAACCTTGAACCAAAACCAAAACCCTAGCCCAAACCCAGGCTCTCGGCAGGATTCGCGTTCGCTTTCTGATTTATATTCGCAACTTTGCAAATCCAGTTAATGCCATCCATCGAATACAAATTCAATTTACTCGGCCTTTTTCAATTTTTGTTTGTCAATCCCCGAATCCCAATACAAAAACAGTCCTTCATCTTTACGGCTTATGACGGCTGTCAGTATCCAAAGGCAAACAACAAACACCTTGTGTGATTCCCAGGAAGCTAAAGAAAATGCCCTTATATGTATGCTATACAAAATACACTCCTGCAGTTTGGTTGGTGTCAAGGCATACACAACTCTAATACCGTTCTATGTTACTAGTTGTTAGCAAAACCGTCAGATTTAAGTAATGCATAACAGAGCTTCGCAGATCAAACGAAAAGCAGCACAGCTGGCTTTTGAAGCGACAGTGGCAACACAATCACAGTTATAACTCGTTGTGTTACCAGAATTACTGGCAATTTCTGTCTTTACGTATTTCTATTTCTCTGCCTTCAGAATGGTTCTTTCTTAAGCAATTTATCTCAAAAATTTTAAATAAAAATTTCAAAATTAAGACTGAGTTTAATAACAAAAGTATTTTCGTTTATTGATGTCAGGATACCGCAACGAATCCTGCGACAGCAAAGATACTTTCCTTGGTCATGCAAAAGCACGCAAAGCTAAAAACAACAAGAATTTCGTACAAAAACACCCAACATTTTGAGCTTGATTTCTCACTAAGACTGAAATAACTATAATGCAATATAGTATTTTGATATTATTTTAAGTGTGATTAATTAAGTTCGAAAAAGTTAGGTATTTTCAAGCTTAAAAGTGAGTTTTAAACTGAGAACAACAACTTCTTCAAGTAAGAACATGATTTTTGATCTGGGCATACTGCAGACTTAAATCACATCCGTATAATCCGTAAGTGTAAAATGTTCCTATCTAATATAATTTTTAAAATCATCAGCGTGAATGTAAAAATCTTTCAGTTAGTGTGAATGTAAGTGAAGACTGACTACAGAAACTATGTGCTCTTTAGTTTTCAGTGCTCGTCGAAAGTGTCCTCATCGCAGACAAACAAGAATTATGTGGGAATTCTAAGCAAGCGAATCCAAATCATATACGAGGTGTGTTCAAAAGAAAAGGTGAATTTTGATTTTTTTTGAAATGTACTTATTTTTTCATCAATATCTATTTTGTCCCCTTCAAAGTAATCGCCCTCGGATATAAAACACTTTTGCCAACGCTCTTTCTAATTCTCAAAGCACTTCTAAAATGCACTTTTCGGTATGGCCATCAGTTCGATCTTTGATTTTGACTTGATCTCATCAATTCTGGCAAAACGCTTTCCATTCGTTGGTCTCTTCAGTTTTAAGAATAGAAAAAAAAGTTGCAGGGAGCCAAATCTGGATACGGTGGTTTTAGCATGATTACGGTGTTGTTTTTGGCCAAAAAACCACGACCAGGCATTGAAACTGCTATTTTAACCCCTTTTTCCACCTTTTCATACAAAAAATGGATTTTTAACAGCTATCGATAATTCATAAAAAAAATACTAGCGAAGAGATTTTTGAATTTTTTTTTTGCTGTCTCTCTTAGAATTTTTCGAAGAATTTTTTTGCATCATTTGGAGCTCTTTGTTCCATTTTAAAAGCAAAATTTATTACATATTCCTTGTTCTTATTTTACAAAATTCAAAAATCGAAGAGAACACAAAAAGATGACTAACCTTTTCATTTTTCAAAAACAAACTACTAATCGAAATTGACTGCTAATGCAACCATATGATAAACATATGTGTCCGATTATAACAAAACTAAACCAACGATAATCGAATGTACACAGCCCGCGAAAATTCAAAATTCACCTTTTCCCTTGAACACACCTCGTATAAGAATTATTGATTTTGGTTTCAGATTGTGCGAGGTAGTCTTGCGGTAAATTTGAATAATATAATGATCCGTAAATTGTGTGAAAGAAACTTTTTAATCTAATTTCACCGCCAAAATTAAAATTTGCCAAAAGCTTAAAACTTGTCGATAATTCACACCTAGTAAAATTTTCTTCCAGTTTTTCGAGTTATTTATTTAATATTTACGCTAGACGAAATTCACTAGGATGAGCATTCCGATTCTAACATTAACCATTTTAATACATATCTCGATGGCAAATTGTTGCACAAAACCAACCTTAGAATACTCGTATAGAGCTAATCAAGAGCTACTTTCTAATGGAAAAATATTAGAATCCGTCTTATTTTGACCTTTTTAGCACTTGCAATGTGTACGATTGAGTGTAGCAAAAAGAAGGCTGTGTTAAGGGAGTATTCAAGTGGAGAATTTTGAAAAAATCGAAAAATTTTAGACATTCAAGAATATGCCATTAAAGGGAATTTCAAAATTCCCATTATTTCATGAGTTCATGAAATTTTTTTAAAGTCTTCTTTATATACTTGTCTATAGCTGGAACTATCCCCATCCCCAATTTCAAATTTTTACTATTTTCACAAAATTCGAAACAGTCCAAAAAAGTGGTACAAAACTTGTTTTTTTTTCAGGCCGTCGCCATTTTGTGAAAAAAGTGTTTGCCAACTTTTCCGTAGTTTTAGACATTGCGACATTATACTAGATTAATAATCTTTTTTGTTTATTGGTTTCAGATTGCTACAAGGGTTAAAATCATGGCCATCGTCGCGTGTCAATTTTTTTAAACTTCATCAGCTGCAAATTTTTCAAATTATTAACGTTTTTGTTTTTTAAGTTTTTTTTGTACTCTTTTAGAGTAAATAAATAACTAATAAAAAAATGGATACTAAAAATATTAATTGCCTTTATTTTATGACACTTCAAAAATTACCTAAAATGCATGCCTCTAGAGTAGAATACACCCTTAAGTCGACTCGGCTGTTGATACTGATAAGAAAACCATAAACTTCATAGGGATTGCCTTTTAGCATGTTGCGTTAAACAAAACCATTATACCTTATTAACCCAATATCAATGAGCTTAGAGTAAAAAAAAACAAAAGCAATGCTTATCCGCTAGTATAATAGCTCACTGATAATATCACCCACTACATTTTTAAAATAAAATAAAATATGTATTTAACACATCTGCGTATAACTTTTATCTCCTCCTAATGGAAACATTAAAAGATAAATTAATTTAAAATTTGTAAAAAACAGTATAATTTGCTTATCTCAAGTACTTTGCACACACATTACGCATTTTTCCTAAAATTGCAAGTAACGTAATTTTTATTCCAACGAATTTTATTTAATATTGTTACGCTTACACCAGAGCCAAAACCAGTTGGCGTCGTGTCCATAATCGTCGTTAAACTTTGTGTAAAATTCCCTTGCCTTAGCTAAAATGAGATGCCGATTAAGAATAGCATGTCAAAAAATGTACTGCCTACTGTTATGGGGCTACGCTAAGTATCGAGGCAGCTAAGCTAATTATACTGCATTATAGTAGGTTTCTGACTGCAGAAACAATCAAGCACAAAAAATGGACTGGAAACACACAGCGTTAGAGATAATGCTCTGCATTTATTAAGCCAAAGAAATGAATGATGTTAATTAAATGAACAAACGGTTAACTAGTTTTTTAATAGGGCGACCAATCGCGAAAACATACGATACTATGTATGTATGTATGTGGTAAGTAAATATTTGAGCCCAGCTCAGTTGTAGTGACATAGGGTCATGGCAGACACTAGATTGTGGCTATCAAGCATTAAAGATAGTCAAACACACACGTAGACACTCACACATATACACATTTTAGTTTAAGTATCCAAGTTGGGACTAACCATTAATAATGTTATTGCACAAACAGTGACAGACTGTTTCATATAATATACGTATATACGCGCACCAATCAACTGGGAATAGAAATTACGATACAAATATAATATTTGGTATCAGATGACCCGGGTCGTGTGTTCCGATCCGTTTGAAGCTTATCCCCAAGCTCCGAGCCACCTTTGTAGCCATTGGATTGCAGCAGTCAGTTGACTGGCAACACTTAAGGCTAACACTCAAATGGTAGATTTAAATAAATAATAAAACTATAAATATATATGGCTACTTACGTTGCTATTCCCAGAGTGTCTGAGCCACGAAGGCAAAAGTTCAATAGTTGCATCAGACTTACCTTGAGCGAATTGGATGAGCTTGCAGAGGAACTCACCAAAGATGAAATTGCGTAGGAGTGTTCCAATTAGAGTCACGGGCATGCAGAGCACACCCAGCAGTATATCCGAGATGGCCAGATTGAGTAGGAAGACATTGGTAATGGTACGCATGCGGCGATTCTGCACCAGGGTGAGCACCACCAGCAGATTGCCAATCACAGCGCAGAGCAGAATAATACTGTAACAGGGTATCACCCAAATGGGTACATCTGCAATTACGCGCGATACGCTTCTTTTCGATAGTGTCATTGGCGTCGGTGCAGCTCCGGCCGATCCTATTGCACTTGCAACTGTTCCCTTATAGCTGCCTATCGTCGTACCCTTCGTTGCTGTGGGTATCACCGACGATGGAGACGATATCAAGTCCAATTCCTTGTCATTGTAAATGTATAAGTCACTGACATTGATGTTCTCGCCACTTTCGTAAAACTCCGCGGCACCATAGCTAAAATTAAGCTGCAGAGCAGCATTCGTTGCCAGCGGGACGAGCACAGACAGCAGCTGGCGATAATAGTGAATGGCGCTAATTGTGAGGCTGTCTCTTGATCTCTTCTTGTTTGGGACACACGAGCGCGGGCACTGACACTCGCGGAAACTCGAAAAAAAACACCAACACACTAGATAATCAACCGCGACATGTACTGACGCCTTGAAGACACCGTCGCGCACTGAATGCAGCCAGCGGTTATTGGCCACCAGTCAACCAGGCAACAGATGCGAAACTCACCACAGCTATCATCATTAAGCATCAAGATTTCGTTCGCAACATGCTGCGTAAGGACTTGTTGCTATTGCTGGCAACATTCGCTAATGCCATTGCCAAAGTAATGCGACAGCTCAGCAAAGATATTTTAAACATGAATCCAATTTAATTGGAATAGTTAGACTTCTCATTTGTAAATATAAATATGTGCCTTGAAAGTATATTAACAAAATAATAAATAAGCAAATCAAAACTGGTTGGGAAAATTCTCAAAATTTCTTGGGAAAATTCTGACGCATTCTAAATTGTTCTTTGGTTTAAAAAAAAATAGAAAAATACAATTAACTTTTCAGCATTACCACTATCTTTAGAAAGCTTCTGATGCAGCCAAAATTTAAACTTTTTCTAGATTAAAACCACTTTTATTTCTTAAATCCAAATCTTTTGTTGGAAACCCGAAATTAACTGAATTTACCTTAAGCACTAAATAAATTGCCAAACTATACAATTATCATCCGACAACATACAACTTTTATTCTGCAACACAGAAATGTTGTGTAGCATGCATACATATGTATATACATACATATGAATAAGGCTGCAACACTTTGTTGTTATGCCAACAGAATGCATACATAAGCAGCGACTTTGTCGCAGCGCGCCTAACGCTAAGTGCCCTCTGCGCATATTCAAGTGCAGACGAAATATCGAGCCCTATTTGCGACAATAACGTATGCGCCAAAACGCAATTTTACAGGAGAGAGTTTTTTAGGTTTCGTTAAGTTGATTTCTTCGTGTCATTTGTCGCTTACGTTATTATTCACAGGTCAATATCTCCGTAAATATATAAAATAAAAATGTAATATTTTAGGTGCAGATGCGGGTGGTGTTTATAAACATATTGGCAAAAGAAAAAAATTTCGGAAAATGGCGCATACGTTATTGTCGCAAATAGGGCTCGATATGATCCGTACTTGATAACAACGGCCGCCCAAATAGCTAAGTCAGCGTTCTCACGCTTGACTGTCGCTGTGTATACATGTGTGCGCGCATGACTCTCTCTGACTCTCTTGCTGTATATGTATAATAAGCCTTAAAACAATGTATGTAAAACGGCTGCTCACTGCTTAACAGTGGACAGCTCTAACTCTAAGAATTCATTCAATAAATAACCATCAGAGAAGACTGACGTCTTCTCCTAAAGAACAACAACTGGACTACTTTTCATGTGGATCTACATAGTAATCAACGAACCATTATATGGCGACCGTGACACCGGATTTCACCGGACTGCAATAAAAAACTGAACAACAACATAAAAGCCGAGACTTTAACAACTATAACTATTGAAGAGGACGAAGGAGGCAACAACAACAAGCAATGGCGGAACAAAAATTAACAAAAAAAAAGGTGAGTGAGTAGAGTGTAGTGAGTGTTATGGGTCGCGGTGGCCGGGTTAAAAAATTGAATAAGGAAATTGCTCACATTAAGTGGCAATTATATTCACCCAAGGCCAACACACCGTGGAAGGCAACAGCAGGGCTACAGGCCATGCTTGACTTTTATCAGCAACAGCTGAAACAGATAAACGAAAACCCTACACCACATACTCAATCAGTGAATATCAAAAATATTAAAGTTGTTAATGACAAAACAATAACCACACCACCTCCCAAAAGCAAAGTGCCTCAGTACGTCGAGCATTGCCCAGCAGATTGCCCTGGACCTCTGGACAGCCCTCACTGCAGATCGACTTGCCTGGTAAGGCAGTAACCTGTGCGAAGACCGGCACCGGTTCCGCCTGAGCCCATAGGCCCAGGACAACAGCAGCTGAGAAATCAACAAGCGCGAGAGGCACCCCCGCCCCTTGCGCTTTAGAAGGGAGCGTCAGCGCAAGACGACCAGCTGACGCGGAAGAACAGGAACAGCAGACACCAGCAATAATTTTAAAATATATATATATATATATTTTATATTATCGAAACAATTTATGAAAAATTGAGCAGAATATCTTTTGCCCAATCAGAAGTGAGGCCCATAAAGCCAAAGTGTAAAACGGCTGCTCACTGCTTCACGGTGGACAGCTCTAACTCTAAGAATTCATTCAATAAATAACCATCAGAGAAGACTGACGTCTTCTCCTAAAGAACAACAACTGGACTACTTTTCATATGGATCTACATAGTAATCAACGAACCATTATAGTTGCATGCATGCTGAAGTTGCAAGTTCTTTGGAGAAACGATGTTCATTTGCCAGCAGCGGAGTTGTGTAGTTGTTACTTGCCATATACCCTGGTACACCGCCCCATGAACTCTCAGAGATTCCCACCATCGTTCCAAACGCCTCCTAGGCCGCCAATGGGCGCAGCATATAACCAAGGTTTAAGTAGGGGTTCACCACACAGATTTCAGGTACCAAGATTGGCGATTAAAGCCGAATCCAACCAATATGGGCTGAGTTATCGGTCTAACTAGGGACCTAGGGACTGGAGTTCCCGTCAAGCGAAGCCCAAGGGCGTCCTCGAACCTTAATCCTTTCCGACAGGTTCAAAGGAACCATATGGAACCGGTTCTGCATTCATCGGGCTCCGATCCCCAAGAACAGACTGATGAGCCTTACTATAGGGAATAAGACCACGAAATTGTAGGCACTGAAAACGAAACCTCACCTCGAGGAGCAAACACGGATGCAACTTAACAGTGCAGATAATCCCCTTGACTCTCGTCGCCCCTGCGACGAGCAAGCTGCACATTCCAGTCGCCGTCGATGTTCGTATTGCAGACGGTGCAATTTGACCACCACACGCTTTTGTTGTTTGGCCGCGTTGCAATTGCCATGCACTCCATGGCTGATCGCGGGTTTGGGTCGTCGCTAGCCCCGAACTTGCTGATATTGAGCAACAGCGGATATGGTGACCGCTGCCTCAGCGGAGCCGCTGCTTCAGCGGGAGTTGCAATATACATATATGTAATCAAAACAACGGCACTTTGTCGTTAAGCAAAGCACCCAACACATTCCAAGGCCAAATGTAATTTGATCGCACTTGAATGTAGCGGGCACAATTAGAGCCGCGTCAGCGTTCTCACGCTTTGACCGCTCTTGATAAATGTATATGTGCATAACTCACTCTCTCTGTAGCACATATAAGCATATATAGATTTGGCTGCTCTACCGCTCTCTGTAAAAGAGCGGCGCAGCTTTAGGCTAAGTTTACTTTTAAGAATTATGAAAAGACATTGAATAAAGATACCTAAACCGCATCAGACGTGTTTTCTATTGGAATTATAAATAAGTTCTTACAGTAATGATCTTGACAAAGTCTAACAAATACACATACACATAAATAACATTTAATAATTTTTTTTAAATAAATTTGCAAAAAAAAAAATGACATGACATAAAGTAATATTTTACACTTTGCGGCATTATCATTAATGGCATGTATTGCCTTAATTTTGTTTATACATCTTATCAGACCCAAAGGTCAGAAATTGATTACTGACTTAAAATTACGATTTATCCTGTCATCCACAAGAACGTCATAGACGAATGCGATGGAGAAACCCACACACTGCAGAGTTGCGCCGCTTCACCTGGAGCCACATTTTGTCGTCTGGCATTAGAGAGTTCATGTGCCAAAGAGCTCCATGCAGGTGGCACGGCACACTGCGAGATCCAGCCGAGCAACCTGGAATTAATCACCCATGTAGATGACGGAATCATCATCCTCAACGACGGGTCCGCAAGGATTCAGGTGGACAACGGCTCTGAGATCCAGGTACAAGGCACGCATCTCATCACGTTCGGAGACCGAGTCGCAATTAACGGGACTCTGTTTTACAATCACAACAACGTACGCAATAGAGTCCCGGGTATTGCCAATTCTCCCTTGCTGAACATCACTGCCAGCCAAGATGTCCTCAGCCTCCCTTACCTTCATCGTTTGAATGAACGTAATTTGGAGGTGATACAGCAATTCAAGAAAGACGCCGGAACTGATCAAGCTTATCGTGTGGCATTCATCATTGGAGCCATATGCTGTGCTTTAATCTGCATTGGCCTCACTCTCTGGCGGATCATCGACGCAAAGAAGTCTGCGAAGCAGTTGCGAAAAGTCGTCGCAGGGATTGGGTCGGCCGAGGACGGCCTTATACTTGAAGGGGGAGTAGTTAACACATAACACTTAATATAGGATATTTCATAAGTTTATAATCAAATTTCGCTAGCGCGTGCTTCATAAGTTAAGGATCAGCCCTCGCAATTGCGACACTGCATACTTTGTATCAGCGCGCTCTAGCTGCAATGGTCAGCGGCGGTAACCGGACACTTTTGTTTTGCTGCAAGAGTTTCCGTTATTGCCTAAGACTTTGCTGAGTCGGCTTGCCGACCATGACATTGTAGCGTGATCCGAGTTTTGGCTTAGCTTAAGTGAAATATTCTGTGTATTAAGAAATCAGTCTTGTATCTAGCTTTAAACAAAGCACATCAATTATAAATGCACTACTCCGGCATTGGCCGTACTGAACCTTAAGTGTTTTATTGCTAAGCCCTAAGGCTAGCGACAGGAGAACTTCACAGTTATCCCACCATTAGCTTCATTGCTATCACCATTGGACTTAGCTGCAACCGGCGGAGTCACTGGATCAACATACCCGAGTGGAGCCACAGACATTGGACCTACGCTGCAACCGGCAGGTGCCACTGGACTTGACAAGGGAAAATAATAATTTATATGTGCATAACTCACTCTCTCTGTAGCACATATAAGCATATATAGATTTGGCTGCTCTACCGCTCTCTGTAAAAGAGCGGCGCAGCTTTAGGCTAAGTTTACTTTTAAGAATTATGAAAAGACATTGAATAAAGATACCTAAACCGCATCAGACGTGTTTTCTATTGGAATTATAAATAAGTTTTTACATGGCGACCGTGACAAGTGTCACGAACATGTTGAAAACATGTTAAAGACAAAATAAAGTGCAAAGTGCAAATACATTGATATAATGATACAACAATACTGATACAATGATCTCCAAATGTTAAGTGCGACTACCATCAAAAAAAAGAAGACTACAGTGAGAGAAGACAACTGTGAAGTAGTGCAAGCCGCCCACCTCACCGCCGCTGGACAACGAAAATTTAGCGCGGGGTTGGCAATCCGCCCACTCCGCCGCCAATGGAATTAAGCGGAATTAATACCCTCCTATAAGACTGGTGAGTAGTGTGTAGATAAGTTGCTAAGAGTTCTCTATGGCACAATGCCTAAAACAAGACGCAGTGGCGTCATAAACAGAGCAAAAAAAGAAATAGCTCAACTTAAAGAACTACTAAATGCAGGAAATCCCCCGAGTTGGGACACTGCTACAAAAATTCAGAGCAAAATCGACTTTTTAGAGTCGTTTGTACAAAAAACCATAGAGAACAAGAAACAACAGCAACACACACACTCACCATCTTGTATACCAGTAATTGGTAAAAAAAACGGAATTAATAAAAAAAATTCAAATCCCCCAGCTAAAGAAGACCTGTCCGCCGGACTGCGCCGGGCCTCTAAATAGCATCCACTGCAACTACACCTGTGGATAGGCCGGAGCCTCAAGGAAGACTACAAAAAAAATCCAACAAGACAACTACAACAGCCTGTGCGATGACCAGCACCGGCACCGCCTGAGCTCATAGGCCCCGGACAACCAAGACTTCGTGGGAAACAGAACTGGCCGGCTAGAACAGAGCTTTGCGGACCGGCATTTGGATTAGAAGTTAAAGGTTAAATTAAACTATCAATAAACACTTATAACGATTTGAATCAAAAGTCTTCTACCCTTGGCATCATTGAGATCTTACTTACAGCTAAAACAGCACACCCCGGATATCAACGATGCTTAGGTAACTTTGTCGGGTGCCCACAATGCGCCCAGGCTTAGAAGTCGGGCGCTCACAGGGCGCCCGGACTTAACTTGCATATGTTGAAGCGGCAGTTTGCTCAAACGAAAGAGTAACAAATTTTATGACCGATGCCTCTCTAGTGTACCATACATAGAATATGGTACCAAAGATGGGGTTTGGTTACAATTTCTCAAAGACACCGGCGCGAACAAAAATTTCATCAGCCCCAAAAATGCCGCCGGCAGCACAATACTATCTATTCCCATTTTTTGTCCAGTCTGCTACGGGTCGCGTTAAAATCACGCAGCGTCTCGTAGGCCAATTTTTTAAAATCGGCAACGAAACGGCTATAACATTCTTTGTACTTCCTGGGTTAAGTTCTTTTGACGGTGTAATTGGTGACGATACCCTCAAGGAATTGATTAACAGGAAGATTAACAGGAAGAATGACCTTCTTATAATAGCACGTGGAGTCACATTAACTCTTTTAGCTAGAAAAGTTGAAAGTTTAAAAAGTTAAATGCATTCCCGAGGAAATAAGTAAGGATATAACGAACAGACAAACAAAACAAAAACATAAATACGACAACACGGTAACAGCAACGGTGCGACCTCTGCTACAACAACAATTGCAGCGGTTCATTGGTTTGGCGCTGGCGTAATATCCGGTGACAACTCAGCACTTTGGCCCTACGGAACGATCAGCAATTTGGGGCTGGCGTGTGCAGCGCCATAATTACATAAATTCTGGATTTTCAATGAGTACTGAATGGGTTTAGGAAAGTTTTGTATCATTGAAACGGATTTAAAATGGCCTTTCCATTAATGCCAATGTGTTAACGATAACGGCGCAAATTAGCTCCCAAATGTCAAAGTGCTTGCTGTGCCAATAAATATGTTCCCCAGTGTATATTTAATTTTGCCCCAATCTGCAAGTTGCTCCCACCTGTTAACTGTTACAAGTGTCTTGATTGATTTTTTAGTTAATCAAGCGAGAATGGCTCTTTAACATGTGCACTTTACATTTCCGAATGTCCAAAGATGAATGATGGCATAGGGAAACCCGGACATAAGAAAGGTCCCGGTCTTCTTTCATTTTAAAAGATTATCATGGTCGTGTGCGCGGATGTAGATTTTGATGCTTTAAATTTGGATGCGGTTTGAGCAGCGCATCACAACTAATTACAGTTTCAGTTTCGCAGCCGATTCAAAGACATTAATTATTCATGCACTGCAATTTCCTCTCGAGCAAAGGATTTCAGTGCACTATGGGTTATTAGCCTCAAATATTTTGGCATAAATGCAGTTTATACATTTGTATGTTATTCAGGATGGCCCATTTGAAACAAAAACAAGTGGGAAAGGCTATAGTCGAGCTTAAACAAATTTATATCGACTAGGCGGTTGATGCTGATATATATAAATACTATATAGGATCGCAGATGCTTCCTTCTCCCTGTTACATACATTCCAACAAATACAATATACCCTTTTACTTATTTTTTTTCGTAACGGGTATAAATAGCTGATTTAATTCTTTACTTAAAAAAGGTTACAAAGGTTGACAGCCACAAAACAACGGCTCCTTTGTTTGGGCGATGAACGGAAAGGCATATACACGTACATAAATACACATATAATTTAATATTGCTCCTCAAAAAATTGGATGTCAGAAATTTTTGGTGTTAAAAATGCCATTGTCACAGGATTTTTATAACTTTATAATTAGAGTTTGCGCCAAAATATTGCGCTTTAATCCCAAAGTGCAGCGCAAAGCTTTTTTTACTCTCTTTTTTCTTTTCAAATATGCAAACGGCGTGCGCGTTGCCGAAAGTTGGAAGATGAAAGCACGTTACCGGATACGCACACATACATTCAGTTAGAGAATAATCAAATTCTTTCAGACTTGAAACAGAAATTAACGAAGTCAAAATATCAATGATAGTGAACATTTTTGATCCAAGTTCGAATATTCTCGATATCAAGAGCGCTCCGATACGCTTAGCTCGATTCAGAACTGATTTTAGGAATTTTGGTGCCCGACAAATAGTACGTATTATTAAGAACTTTATTTATTTTATACTAATTTATTTATTGTCAAGCTAAAAACAGCCGACACAACAATATAAATTGAAATCAAATATTAAAATTATAAAAGTTTAAATAACGAATTAAATGAAAGTTAAGAGGGAAAAAATATATGTAAGTGCTGTGGGCTTAACAGCTGTTGCTAGGATTGTGAAAATCCCAGAAAAATTTAAGCATAATAATATAGAGGCTTAAGTAGTGAGCGCCCAAAACTAATCGTACGGTACTGCCAATTATAAAAAGCACACAGGATACGGAAAGGCTCATGCAATTAGTAGTGCAATGCTGGAGATACCAATTGACCCGGACCCAGCTTAAAACAAGTAAGGTAAAAGAAACAGTTAACGTTAAAAACTGTGCATGTGGCGGTTTTTCGCGTGGTGCAAACCCGGAAAGAGGCGTGGCAAAAATTTTAAACAAACATGATCTGCGTGGGGCTTATACAAGTCTGTGTGCCAAATTTGGTTGCTCTAACTCTTATAGTATCTGAGATCTAGGCCCTCACACGGACAAACGGACGGACATGGCTGAATCGACTCGGCGGTTGATGCTGATCAAGACTATATAAGTTAACACCCTGCATGTAAAAGTTCCAAAAACAATAAGAACGACATAACAACAACATGGCTGTTGAAAATCAACAACAACAAAATGGCTGATGAGAATCAATAACAATAACGTAAACGGTCAAACCAAAACGACAACATATGTATGCAGTTACAAACTGACTCACTCAAACACAAGCTAAAAAAGAAGACGCTGACCAAACGTAATCACCGTGGGACCGGCGAAAGCAACCGGACACCCTCGCAACGCAAAGCTATGCTGGCGAGTTACGTATAACCCCACCTCACACTTACCACTACCACTACCACCTCTTAATGATAAAATACCAGAGTTGCTGGTATAAATGTTAAATAAGCAAACAACAAACAGGAAATGCATTGTTCATCGATCGTTGGGAAATTCCGATTAACTACAGGCCAACGATCTTACATAGAGTACCAGAGTAGTTCATAAGAAAACATTGTAAGCACTTTTTGTAAACCTAAATTAAGTCTTCTTTAAAATATGATCAATAAAGAACAGTTAGTTAAGTTTTGACGATAAAGCCCAAAAGACGTGTGTTTTGCATTTAATGTATTTTTTTTTAATAACTTCGCAATCATAATGTCTAAAGGGAAAACTAGTATAATGCGAATATATTGTAGTATGCATATATATTGAATATCTACTGTACCAAGAGTACTTAAAGTGAACACACTGTAACACTTTGTTGCAGTGTTTATATAAACAAAACCCCGGTCATAAACCAAGTGGCCGAAATATGAGTCGATCGGCGCGCTCACAGTGTAGCGTGATCAACACTAATATTCAACATACCCAACTAATGTAAGGGTATATCAAACCAAATATACAATAACCCATTTAGCGACACTTTGTTGCTAAGCATAACACAAGCCAAAGTACATTCGAAATATGATCGTCCACTTATGAGTGGCCTGATCGAGGCGCAGAATATGCAACGTCTGCATATTCGGCCGCATACCATTCCTTTGTCTTGCGTTATGTATATACTCAATGTATATGCCATAAGTGTATACATATATGCATACGATCACTACATGCTCCCGCTCTGCCGCTGTACTCAGCGACAGAGACATATATGTAAAACTCCAATGTTAGACTTAAGTATACTGAAACAGTTGAACGTAATGCAGTCGATAAAATCTGATCAACGTCAACAGACGTTGGTCATTCAAATAAACTCTAAACTAAAACACTAAGTCTTTTGACTCAACTAAACTCTCTAAATCACATGGCGACCGTGACATGGTCAGCTAGGTGTTTAAATGTTCAAAAATGTGTAAATGTGTAAAAAGTGACTTACAAAAAAAAAAAAAAACAAAGCAAAAACCATATAAATGCATAATGTGAACAACAAATATTTATAAAGAAGTAAAACAATTCTATAAACGTTCGAAGCTATAACGATAACTTGAATAATTTGTCAAGAAACAAGCAGAAAAACTACAACAAAAACAGAAAAAGAAACAAACTACATATAGCAAATGCAGGAATTTAAATTGTTAAATGAATTCCACAATAAATAATCTATCTAAAAAAAAAACAACCAAAAGAACAACGAAGCAGACAATGCAGAGCCTGAGCAGACAAACGTAACAAACTACAAGACGTGGAAAGTGAGGTGTGCAGGCCGCCCACTTCACCGCCGCTGGAAAGAAATACTTAATGCGGGGTGTGCAGGCCGCCCACTCCGCCGTCGTTGGAGCTTCTAAGCCAATAATTGCAAATAAACAAGAATATGTAACGAATAGAATAAAAAGAATGGTTGGCCACCATATATATATATATAAAAAAAAAAAAAATGTTTTCACATTAAAATTCACTTATTCATATTTTATATTCATTATATATTACAATAATCAACAAACCTTTCAATTGTAATCAAAAAAAAAAAAAAAAAAATTTTATAAAAAAAAAAATACTAATTTTTATCTTTATTAATCAATAACAATAATTCACATCCCAACTTACAAATTTATCTTACATATACTTATAATTTTTAAATAACTACATATAGAATATTACGTTATTCTTTCAAAAAGGGAGGTGTAGCGTGATCAACACTAATATTCAACATACCCAACTAATGTAAGGGTATATCAAACCAAATATACAATAACCCATTTAGCGACACTTTGTTGCTAAGCATAACACAAGCCAAAGTACATTCGAAATATGATCGTCCACTTATGAGTGGCCTGATCGCGGCGCAGAATATGCAACGTCTGCATATTCGGCCGCATACCATTCCTTTGTCTTGCGTTATGTATATACTCAATGTATATGCCATAAGTGTATACATATATGCATACGATCACTACATGCTCCCGCTCTGCCGCTGTACTCAGCGACAGAGACATATATGTAAAACTCCAAAGTTAGACTTAAGTATACTGAAACAGTTGAACGCAATGCAGTCGATAAAATCTGATCAACGTCAACAGACGTTGGTCATTCAAATATACTCTAAACTAAAACACTAAGTCTTTTGACTCAACTAAACTCTCTTAATTACAACGTGCAAGTGTCAGCATTCTGTTAGACGCGCCGACCTCTTGACCGAACTCAAGTGCATGCATATACCCTCGCGCTCCAGCTTAAGAGAGCATAATTACATACAAGTTAACAGTGCAGATATTCCCCCTGACTCTCGTCGCCCCTGCGACGAGTAAGCTGCACATGCCAGCCGCCGTCGACGTTCATATTGCAGACGATGCAATTTGACCGTCACAAGCCATGCACTCTATGGCTGATCGCGAGTTTGGGTCGTCGCCCCGAACTTGCCGATATTAAGCAACAGCGGATATGGTGACCGCTGGCTCAGCGTAGCCGTTGCTTCAGCGGGAACGCTGACTCGACGTGCAGCGGAACGCTGTAAGCGGACACCGCGGCAGCGACGCCGCCGTCAACGAAGACTTCGTGGGAAACAGAACGGGCCGGCGAAGACAGAGCTTTTGGAGCCGGCAACTGGATCAGACTTTATTGTTCAACCAAATAATTAAATAAACAATTATAACGTTTTAAACGACAATTCTATTTCACTTGGCATCGCTGGTACTGAGGGATCCCACTTATCATTTACAGCACACTCCAGGATGTTTAGGTAACTTAGTCGGGCGCCTACAGGGCGCCCAGACTTGAAAAGTCGGGCGCCCACAGGGCGCCCAGACTTAACTTACTTATAATACATATATAGAATATACATAACCGTCCCTCTGCTGTCCAACTGTGGGCAGCGCAGCGATGAGACTTAGGCTTACTTAGAACCTAAGGAAAAATTTAAAAATCAGATTCAACTGAACGTTGGAAGCGGCACCTTCGCTGCTCCCTATATAATAAAAAGATTATACAAATAAATATAAGAATATCTTTTACTACATGGCGACCGTGACATGGTCCAAAAAAAAAAAAACAACTATACAAAAATTAAAATGAAAAGTGATACAAGTGATGACCAGCAGTCTACAAGTACGAGTGGCAGTCCGACAACGATGGAATAAAACGCAAGAGTGAGAGGGCTGGAATAACAACAACAACAAGCAACAAGTGTGAGAGGCAATCCGTCCCTTACGCCAGCGCGGGAGACCTAGAGATTGGAAGGAAAACCCGAAAGTCTGAGTGAGTAGAGTGCGAGTAATGGGCAAACGCGGAGGCCAGAAAAACAAAATAAATAAAAGAAAAGCACACATTAAGTGGCTATTATACACGAATACGCCGCCCACATGGGCAACAGCACAAAAATTAACTGCCGAACTTGATTTTCTGAAAGAAAGCCTCCAGCAAAGAAAGCCAAATACCGCAACTCACTCAGCGAATATCAAAGTAGTGACCTTGCATGTAAAAGATACGCTATGTTTATTTAAACAAGGTAGAAAAATTCCTGAAAGATAAGAGTGTAAACATGAATCAATCAGAATAAGTTAGCATAAGCATTTCTATGCACTTGATATAAGATCGCTTTTGAAGGTCAGTACACTGACCGCGTTTGCAGTTAGTCGGTCAGCGCAACTGATGATTGACTCATGTCTGCACACATGCATGTATACTACATACTCCCGGGCTCTTCCGCTGTTGTCAGCAATTGAGCCATAAACCATATCTTATAACTAAATTACATTAATTAGATACCTAAGAACCAAATGTATTTAAGGTATAATTCTGTTTGCAATATCAATTAAAAATTCATTCAATAAACAAAGCTCAAACTGAACAGACCAAGCTTTATTATTACATGGCGACCGTGACTTGGTCACGATTCCCAGCCTGGAGGCAGTAGGAAAATCCTGCCATAACAACCGGCAAATAAATAAATAAATATAGAGCTGCCAAAATAATCTGCAAACTATTAAATAAAAATATCCTGCCATAAGTTAAAAATCGGCACAGGATATGAACAGCGCACACCACATTGCTATAAAAAAAGCTATCGTCGCTAATCCTCGCGCTGAACCAAAGCCTCTGACAATTGAGCAGTACAGAGCAAGGCAATCGGTGCAAGGCAACAGAAGGCCCCAACAGGACGATCGGCTTACCCAGATTCCAGAAGTCAGAACCCCTAAGAGAAGAGGAGGAGCATCAGCCAAGCTGAGCCGAGAAAGAGCAGCCCGAGCTGATACCGGTCTTGCTCAAAATAGACCCATACAACCGAATACCATCAACAAGCACACTATTAATTTAGTGAAGATTTATAATGAGATACGGGAGTTGTTTCTAGAAGATAAATCTAGACTCTCCGATCTCCAGTGGACTCAAGCTTTAGACGTTGTCAAACGTCTTAGGGAACAACTACTTTTTATAAAAGAGAAGCATAATCTACAATAGATATACAAGTTAACAGTGCACTATGGGGCGAAATCCGAAAAATCGACTATTTAGTCATTTTATCAAGGTGTTAATTTTACTACTGTTTTGGTATTAACATCTTAAGAAAACTTCAAACTGTAAAGTTCTGTACCAAAAATGTTAAATAACAGAAAAATGTTAACCCTGACAGCTGTTAAAGTCAGCTGTTGCTTCCGAAAAGCACGTTCGTTAACAGTGCAACATTTTTGCAGCCTATTTTCAAATTGGTATTGCACAAAGGCTTATCATTTTTTTTACAATATTTAAAATGGATACCAATTATACGGGTTTGTACTATGTGTTGGTTTTACTAGTATTCTGTATTTGTACGTGTTCTGTTTATATTTTGTTATATTAATTAATGCTTTGAAAGATAATTTCTTGGAAAGAAATATCAACTTTGCGAAGGAATTTAGCAATGATGCTTAAGGGGAGGTTCTTTTGAATTTTTTTGAAAAAATCGATTTTTTTTTTTTTACATAAAATGAAAGTTATGGATGTATAGAATATATGTGCCAAAGGATTTTTCAATACGGCGCGTATTTCTTGAGCTAGGGCGTGTCGAACGTACCCATGTCACGCGCGCTGCGTACCCGCTGTCACTTTTCAAAAACTTTAAACGCGTTTTTCTCGAAACCATGTTTTCTAATCTAATTTCAAGTATAGGTCTTGTTCTATTGATCCGATTTCCTTCATTCAAAAAAAGTTTTAAAGTATATACTTTTTTGTATGGCTTATACCTAAAATTGGCATGAAAAATTGTTTATTTATAATTTTTAAACGAGATCAAAGTAAAAAAAAAGTGTAAAAATTTCAATTTTTTTTTTAAATGATGATGAAATTGGTTTTTTTCACCCAAATTAATTGAAGTTAGGTATAAGCCATAGGAAATTTCATCAACTTTAATAAATTATATACATTTCTCACTTAAGTTTACTACCAGAGGCCCAACACTTGAAGAAGCAGATCGATCTTTTGAGTTTCGAGGTCGACAAGATCCGCCATTTTCAAGCCGCCATTTTGAATTTCTCAAAAATCACATTTTTTTTTTAATCGTCAATAAACAACGAATCAATGTTCGAAAGCAGAAGCTCGTATGTCTTTTCGTTTTCCCACAAACCATTCTCAAATTTTGCTTGATTTTCGGCCAAATCCAAAAGAACCTCCCCTTAACGAGGCTTAATGTAAGTCCAACTGTATGTCGTAGATCCATTCAATGTTATTTAAAGGCAATATGTCTCAATTTGAACAATTTGCGATAATCCGCGCAAATAAATTTTTTAGGACGTAACCTCACAATTTTTCCATGCTGATTTGCTCGCTTGTCGTATGAGGTATTTGACCAGTTTTTGAGGTATTTATTATTAACTCGAAAACTACTTCATATATTTTGATGCGGTTTTTTTTCTAGTGTTATGTATACCCCTAGAAATTTTTTGGAAAAAGAGGCGTGTCAAAATCCCAGCCCCAAATTTTTTTGTTTTTTAATTTTATGCTCACAACCATATATTAGACCACACAACTTTCTTTGTCTAACAATTAGTTTTTCTCTTTATTGCTAATAATAAACAAGCTCAAAGCTTGTTATTTGGAACAAAAATTATGAGCTTACTTGCTACCGATACCAAAAAAAAATATAAAAAAAATTAAGGCCGGGGGTGGTGACACGCCCACTTTTCCAAAAACATTTCTGAAGGTGTACATAACATGAATAAAAAACCGTATTCAAAAATTTAGCTTATTATAGAAGTTATTAATAAATATTCGATATTTCGGATTTCGCCCCATAGTGCAGTGCAGATAATCCCCCTTGACTCTCGTCGCGCCTGCGACGAGCAAGCTGCACATTCCAGTCGCTGTCGATGTCCGTATTGCAGACAGTGCAATTTGACCGCCACACGTTGTTGTTGTTGTTTGGCCGCGTTGCCGCGATCTTGTCCATTTAATATAATCTGATCGAGGGACCATACTAACACTCTGGACAACATACTGCGACTTGGCGATGATTAGGTAAACGCAGTCGGGCGCCCACGGGCGGCCCAGAATCCAAGTCGGGCGCTCACAGGGCGCCCAGACTTAACTTACATTTACCCAAAGTAACATTTATATCTATCGAGGAAAACCATACAAAGTCGATAAGTCCAAGGCCAAAGTCACCCAACACAGGTTACATTGAAATTGTTTCGGGATCTGATTCCCAAGAAATTGCTAATCATAATAGCCCCGCTGCAAGTGCAGCGGCTAGTAACCAATTGGGACTCGAGGGTTTAGCCAAACCAAATATGACAGACTCGTCAGCGGCTGACAGGGCATACATGAAGAAGATTTCCTCCGCCATACCCGAATTTGACGGGAAAAGATACATCTCCAAAGATTTGTAATAGCGCTTTTTTCTCGTTGAGTCGGACGTGTCGCGCGTGCAAGCCTTGTGAAACATCAGAAAAGGAAGCTAAATATTTAGCAAAATAGATTGCGGAACGTCTATTGTGGTATACCCAGTAGAGTATTCCAAATGAATACGTAAGGGTGTAAACATGAATCAATCAGAATAAGTAAGCAATAGCATTTCTATGCACTTGATATATGATCGCTTTTGAAGGTCAGTACACTAACCACGTTTGCAGTTAGTCGGTCAGCGCAACTGACGATTGACTCATGTCTGCACACATGCATGTATACTACATACTCCCGGGCTCTTCCGCTGTTGTCAGCAGTTGAGCCACATATAATATCATATACCTAGTGTAGCATGATCAATACTAATATCAACCATACCCAACAATTGTAAGGGTATTTCAATTCAAATATATTCAACAACCCATTTAGCGACACTTTGTTGCTAAACATAACACAACCCAAAGTACAATTGAAATATGATCGTCCGCTCATAAGTTGCCTGACCATAGCGTGGGATATGCAACGTCTGCATATTCCACCGCATACCATTCCTTTGTCTTGTGTTATGTATATGTACAATGCATATGCTTAAAGTGCTGGCATATATGTATACGATCGCTGCATGCTCCCGCTCTGCCGCTGTACTCAGCGACAGAGACATATTCAAAAACCCTAATGTTAAGCTCTAAGCACATATGTATGTATATACTTTATGTACGCCGCTGCGCTTCCGCCGGCTTCACCGACGTAGCAACGCGCATTAGGCTAAGAAAATATTAAAAGATTATTCAATAAAGAACCTACAACCGAATTGGATGTGAATTTGTCTACCAACAATATTCCTAATTACATGGCGACCGTGACTGAGGTCTGCAGTGAAAAAAAAGTGTTGTGGAAAAAAAACAACCAAGCAAAAGAATAAATTAATATATAATATGGTAGCAAAGTAAAAAATATAGAATTAAACATAGAAGATAACGTACTATTAAGAAATGAAACAGGACATAAGCTAGATCCAGTATATATAGGACCATTTAAGGTCATGGGAATAGAACCTAATGATAACATAGTTATAAAAAATAGTAAGAATAAAAAACAAACAGTACATAAGGATAGGTTAATATTGTTTTAACGAATAGAACAAAAGGAATGGTTGGCCACCATATAAAAAACAAAATAAAAGAAAATATTTTTATATTATTTTTATATTCATAATTACATTCAATTCATATTTTTAATTATTCAACTAATTATTCATTCTATATTCAATTATAATTGTTCAATTATGGTAACTTGAAAAAAAAAAACAATTTTAAAATTTATCTATTATTACTATTCATTACTCAGTATAATTTAGAATTAATTTCTTTCTAAATAATAATAATTTTTAAATAACTACATTTGGAATATTACGTTATTTTTTAAAAAAGGGAGGTGTAGCATGATCAATACTAATATCAACCATAGGCTAAGAAAATATTAAAAGATTATTCAATAAAGAACCTACAACCGAATTGGACGTGAATTTGTCTACCAACAATATTCCTAATTAGCCTACATTAATTAGATACCTAAGACCCAAATGTATTTCGGTATAATTCTATTTGTTATAAATACGAAGATTCCATTCATAATAAACAGACAGTACGGAACGAGGTTCCGCCGAATAAACAATCGTTGTTTGTTTATTACATGGCAATCGTGACTTGGTCACGATTCCCAGCCTGGAGGCAGTCGGAAAATCCTGCCATAACAACCGGCAAATAAATAAATAAATATAGAACTGCCAAAATAATCGGCAAACTATTTAATATCCTGCCATAAGTCAAAACCGGCACAGGATATGAGCAGTGCACACCGCATTGCTGTGCAAAGAGCCATCGCCGCGAATCCTCGCGCTGGACCAAAGCCAATTGAGGAATACAGAGCAAGGCAACCAGTTCAAGCCAACAGGAACATCAAAGACGTCAACCAGCTGACCCAGATCCCACAAACAAGGACCCCAAAACGACGTGGAGGAGCGTCAGCCAAGCTGCGCCGAGAGCGAGCAGCTCTACTGGAAAAAGTAAACGCCGATCCACCATTGACATGTTCAGAAGCGTCAGTCCTATGGCTTAAGATAGACGCACTGGAGCAGCAACAAAAACAAAAACAGAAGGCAGGCGCTCAAAGAAGAGAACAGCAGCAGCAGAGAAGACAACAGTAGCAGCGACAGCAAAACAGAGCAGCATTAACGGCAGAGAAGCGCCAGCCCAGCAACAAAACAAATTGAAAAAAAAATAAATAAAAATAAATAAATAAAAACATGTATATATATATAAATCAATAAAACAAGTGTGCCCTTTTGAGCACCTTGACGTTATGGCGATGCTCGCCGGCGTAAAATAAAAAAAAAAAAAAAACACAAAATTTTTTTGTTCTTACTACATACAATTACAATTACGAAACACTTTCAAGAAGACATAGATAACAAATAACATACTGTCATACTGTCGACAAGACATAGATAACAAATTAAACTTAATAAACTTAAAAAAAAAAAAATATTTAAATTAATTCAATTTAAAATTTTTTTTTTACTGATCAAAAACGGACATCCCATTGCGATAGTTCGTGAATTCCCCTGGGCCACTATGGGCCTTATAGATACAAAGACGGTGGACTCCACCGCAAATGTAATAAATGTAAATAAAGTAGAAGCACAGATCCTAGATTTAAGACTGATCACCATACTTCTGATCATTATTGTAATAATTATGTGCATTAATTTGTTCGTAAAACTGTATCAATTGCACAACAAATGTCTTAAAAAGAAGTATTTAAGTAAGGCAACTGAACTTGAGAGAACATAAGAAAAAAAATAATAATAATGAAATTGTTTTGATATTTTTATTTTAAAAAACAAAAAAAAAGAGAACCACAAACGGTATTTCTTTTATATTATTAAACGATAGTGTTTGTTTCAATAAACAAAGAACCCAAAATATAAAAAAAACAAAAATTTTAAAGCATAGGTAAAATCTAGTTCAGGTCACCTCAATAATGAACCAGCCAGGCATTCACTGGTACTTGGAGCACGCATCAATACTGCGGAAATTGTTGTAATTTCGGATGTCAACATTCGAAATTCAAATGCAAAACAATAAACAGAAGACAGACTAAATATTGGGAATAGCTAAGTATTGGAAGCATCCATAACTCATGGATTGGAATACAATACGTGAGAGAGTTAGTAAGCTGAAAACTGAGTTCGAAAAATCTTACAAATGCCTTTCTCAAAATAGACCCGAGACAACCGAGTACCATCAATAAAGACACTATTAATTTAGTGAAGATCTATAATGAGATACGGGAGTTGTTTCTAGACAATAAATATAAAGTTTAAGGAAGTTACTTGAATCTTCTTATATCGATGAGGGACTAAAATCCGAGCATGCGGATATTTTTAGCACCAAGAAAGCTATCGGAGTTATGATCAAGAATTGTGAACATAACAGGCTTAAAACAGTACTTGAAGCGGGTACATTCAAAACAATGAATGAAGCCATATCTAAATACATACACTGTAGTACAGAACTGACAGGTAACGCAAGCTCAATTTTGTACTCACAAAGAGAACATGCCTATCGCGGTAATCACAACAGAGGTAATTACCGTGGTGGAGAAAATGGCCGTGGTTATGGGTATAGAAACAATCATAATCACAATGATGGCCAAAATAATAGTAACTATGGAAGGGGAGGTGGAAATTTTAGAGGTTACAACCGCCAAAACGGTGGTAACAACTATAATAACCAAAATGGCACCTCAACCAATCATGGACAACATGGTAATGCTAGACATGCACAAAGCACGTCGGAAAACCAGCAGAATCCCTTAAGTACTCAGAGTCAGTAAGAACAAAGGTTCACACAATCAATCTTAATTTAAATATATTTATCAGTATAAAAAATGAACACACAGGTAGGATACTTACGTTTTTAATAGATACAGGCACTGACATCTCAGTCATTAAAGAACATTCTGATCAATTTCTAGGCATTGATCACAGTAATATAACCCAAATTACGGGTATTGGTAAAGGGTCAATTAATTCAATAGGTTTAGCATTCCTCGAATTGAGAACTGGTAATTTCATTATACCACATGATTTCCATATAGTAAATAACGATTTTCCGATCCCCGGAGACGGAATAATCGGATAGACTTCAATAAAAAATTCAACTGTCAATTAGATTTTACTACCGAAATAGACTCTTTTATATTAAGACCCAATAATATTCATAAATCAATACAGATCCCAATTTTCCACAATATTAATAGCAACGAAATAATAGTACCTTCACGTTGTGAAGTAATCAGACAGATGATAATGATCCAATAACTTTACTCAATATCTTTCTTTACTTATTACTTTCAATACATTTTGAAAAATACGTACAAATATATATATAACACTTAACAATATAAAATATAAACACCCAAAAAAAAAATCTCGATATAAGCACACTTTAAAGTTCTAATAAAATAACTTCATAATATAACGTTATTTCTCTAAAAAGGGGAGGTGTAGTATACCCAGTACTATGTAGAGTATTCCAAATGAATACGTATTGGTGTAAACATGAATCAATCAGAATAAGTAAGCATAAGCATTTCTATGCACTTGATATATGATCGCTTTTGAAGGTCAGTACACTAACCACGTTTGCAGTTAGTCGGTCAGCGCAACTGACGATTGACTCATGTCTGCACACATGCATGTATGTCAGCAGTTGAGCCACATATAATATCATATACCTAGCCTACTTTAATTAGATACCTAATTTGTCATAAATACGAAGATTCCATTCATAATAATGAGACAGCACGGAACGAGGTTCCGCCGAATAAACAATCGTTGTTTGTTTATTACAGTGAGCTTTCCCTGACATACACAATCGAAATAGCTGACAAGCCCTTAAATTGCTTTAGATATCAAGTAATTCTGGAAGAGGCATGTTATCCGTTGCATCGAAGGCTAATCATGTTCGGCAACAAGAACCGCCACGTGATACAATTTACAGACAAGAGCAGTCTCATAGAGACACTAAAACTTGAAGTGAATCCTGATGTTGTAATCGCGTTCCATTGGCCGCCTTTCAACATGAGTTAGTATCACTTTTCCCGACAGCTAAATTCTGGCACTGTAAGAGTATGGTGTCAGACATCACTAACAAGGACGAACAGGTAGAAGTAATTAATACCGAGCATAATCGTGCACACAGAGCAGCACAGAAAAACGTAAAACAAATCCTTCGTGATTATTATTTTCCAAAAATGACTAAGTTGGTTAAAGAGGTCGTTTTAAAATGCAAGGTGTGTACTACGGCTAAATATGACCGTCACCCAAAGAAGCAGGAGCTCGGGGAAACACCAATTCCGTCTTATGCCGGAGAAATGTTGCATATGGACATTTTCTCTACCGATCTAAAACTTTTCTTGACTTGCATTGATAAATTTTCTAAATTGCCGTTGTTCAGCCGTTAGCCTCTCGCGCAATTACAGATATAATAATTCCCATCTTGCAATTAGTTAACATTTTCCCAAAAACAAAGACCATTTAGTGCGACAACGAAGCATCGTTCAATTCAGAAACAATCACTTCGTTATTAAAAAACCAGTTTAACATAGATATCGTTACCGCCCCGCCTTCCCACTCTATAGCTGCTCAAATGGTCAAGTGGAACGATTCCACAGCACATTAATTGAGATAGCTAGGTGCTTCAAAATTGATAAAAAAATTAACGAAACAGTCCAAGCAATAGTACGAGCAACAATAGAATATAATAAATCCATCCATTCAGTTACAGGGCACAGGCCACTAGACATAATACACGCAGCATCTAGTGAATTGCAGCTAAGGACAGTTAAGGACAAGATAACAAAAGCCCAACAAGATCAACTTACCAGACTTAATCCAGACAGGCAAAACAGGGTGTTCGATGTAGGTGAGAAAGCATACCTCAAAAACAACAAAAGGCTAGGCAACAAGTTGTCCCCATTATGTTCTGAAGGGATCATACAAGCAGACATGGGAACATCTCTACTTATTAAGGGGAGGGTGGTCCATAAGGACAATCTAAGGTAACTGCAAATTTGTTCCATTACATTCAATCCTACAAATACTACAGATCTGACTCAATCGTTTCCTGCAGGTTTATCGGAACTATCCTCACACTCCAGACCGCAACGAATGCGCGTATCACCGACTTCTTCCATGCGAACTATATTCCTGTATTGGACGGTAACGTTTTAGTATGGGAACAACATAGCTACGTGAGACGTTCGACCAATTTGACTGACTTCACCAACATTGTAGATGACACTGTAGTTATACAAATCAAAGGGTATAACAATAAATACATACATTGTGACACTCAGTCACAATAATCATAAATATACAAATACCCAAAAGACCACACTTAAACATATAAACACACCAGCGCATATGTCGTACGATCCACCACTTACATATATACATGCCGATCGTAGCGCGTGGGAATGCTGAGCATG
>JBAMBJ010002600.1:0-45451 GCA_037043495.1 Drosophila recens
TGATATTAATAAAGTTGTAATGATTAGGAGTTTCCAAGTGTTATATCTGAAAATAATATAAATTCGTTTATTTAGCAATCTTTCTTTATTAAAGTAAATATTAACATTTACCATATTCATAGATCCTCATAGTTGGCTTTCCTCTATTGCTGTACATTCACTGAGTTCAGTTTCTTCGCAGTCGACTTGTTTATGGGGCATCGCAAACATCAGTTTCCTCCAGAATTGGGGATCGTCTCGCCTGAGATACGTGTTGTACACCATGTAGCGCTTCAGCTCGGAGTCTAGCTTATCAATATCCACATCTGGATATAGTATGACAATCAGTCGCTTGTCCTTGTCCATTGAAGTGGCCTTAATGGCCGAGCGGAATTCAAAGCGACCCCAGGATGAGTTGACGAAGTTATTCGTCATCAAGATGATGATCCGCTTGGACTCTTGAATTGATCTCAATATGCAGTCCGAAATGGCGTCGCCTATCACCCAGTCCCGTTGATAGAAGCAGAGTTGATATCCGCGGGGTCCCTTCTCCAGCTTCTGAATATACTCCATTATCAGTTCCAGGTCAACATGAGAAAATGCCAGAAATGCATCCACTTTTAGGTCAGTGTCAACTATGGGATCCGGTTGGGATGTCCATTTGAGGCAAAGATTCCGCTCGTATAGCCACATTAATATTGAGGTTTTTTTATACAAAAGTACGATTATCACAAGAGCCAATGCAAGAAGAGATCCGAGAATATAATACATTAAGTAAGATGTGCAGGTCTCTGCTTTGAACATATGCATGGGTGATATATATTGGTTTTTATGGCATTTCAAATTTTCACGATCGTTGATAACATTCGAAAAATCGCTGACAAATTCCAAAATATTCATGGCATCGCAATTACATATCCATGGATTTCCCGATAGCAAAATTTGTATTTTTCCAGCTTGTCTTGTGAGAAATTCAAATACTTTGTAATCAAGGAAATTTAGACTGTTGTTTCGCAGGTCCAAAATAGTTAAATTGTGTGGCAATTGCTCAACGGATATACTTGTCAGCTTGTTATTGGCCAGATAAAGTGCTCGTATATTTGAATAACCATATAAAGTTGTGTTTGGCAACTGCGTTAAATAATTGTGGGTGAAGTCAAGGTGTGTTTCTCCTATTATTGGAATAGGCAGCTCTGGAATCTTCATCATGCCATTTTTGCAATTAATTAAAAATGTATAAAGTGATCGGTGGAAATCGCATGCGCAACCTTCGGGACATGGTTTTTTATGGATATCAACATTGAATTGGCAAGGAGAAATTGAATAAGGAAGTGAATCTCGACAAATGAAAGCTGTCATATTTGTTTTTGGAATTATGTCATGTTGGTCTATTTCCAAAATCGTTAATTTATTTAGTATTATAGTGGAACTGAAATAGATTGATTTGAATTCAAAATATGTATTTTAGAATTGCTTAACTTCTATTTATAAGCATACCTTAGCCAGTCAGATTCATAAGTTACGAATCCAGTCAATTTTAAAATTCTTAAATTGACTAAATCTTCACAATGTTTCTTGGTGAGATTTCCGAAGCGGGAGTTAATAAGACTTAATGAAGATATCTTTGTTAGGCCTTTAAAAAATTGTTGCGGAATTTCTACAACACGGTAAGTTTGAAAGTTCAAATCAAATACCACTTCAAATTTCTTTAAATTGTCCATGCCTCTCAAAAGTGTTTCATTCGGAAAGAATGAATAATAAACTTCGGGATAAAATGAATATTTCTTAAATTCAATCCGCAGCTCTTCAATCTGAGTCAGATTTGTAAAATATAAATTGGGGCATACGATTATTTCTCCACTTAATGTCAACTCAACTCTTTTAAGATATTTAAACTTTTGTAAAATCTGATAAAAAGGCACGCAATCAAAGCCCTGAGTCCACGAAATGTGTTTTGTGTTAGGAAAATTCGAAGATAGCAAATTGAGATATTCACTTTTTGTATAATTTTTGGGGAAATTCACAATTTTGATTTTGTTTACTTCATTATTAGTGCAATTTTGAAAATGGCGGCTTTCACAGTGTACGCTGGTCATGTTGCATTTATTTTGTCGACTGCTTAGATTAATTTGTTCACATTCCCTTAAACAATTTAGCATCGTCATCGCATTATTTTGAATCGTCTTATGTCCGGGAATTTCACAAGAAAAACTCAAAGTATTGTCATTTAATATAATTTTAAAAGTTGCGTTTGTCAAATACAAGTATAGGCACACAATTTGAATAAGTATATTTTTGCACATTTAAAATATTTGAACAATAATTCGGTCTTCGAGGTTGGCAAATCAAATTGAAACTGTGAAACGTTTCGAGCAGCTCACTTCTCGGTGGTTGGAAATTATTTCTCTTATCAACAAAGGTTGACTAGGCAATAGGGTATATAGGCTATGCCCTAGAAAATGGTATCTGCAACACATGACTCAATAAAGTATTTGAAAAATTGGTTTCTTCTGATAATTTGTAGCATCAATAGTTGCTTTAAGAATAAGATGTACCCAAGACTTCATTACTTTCGCTATATTTGTGTGCAATCTTAAGATGATTTTATAAATGCTTATATACCCTGGATAGAGTATGCTGCCGCCATTTTAATAATTTGATACTGTGCGAACATATGCCCATTCCCAGTGGGATAGGTTAAAGAATTTAAGAACTCAAAGTTAGTTGTATATTTTCGTGAATATTTATAAATACATTGGCACAAACATTTGGGTACATTTTATACTCATAGGCGTAGGCAGGTATTTTAAGGGGGATAGCTTAGAAAATTTACAGAAATAGCTAGATAAATATAATGTATTCAAGTATTCAAATTGATTTTAATATTTTTTGAGCTGTGCTTGGATTTTTGAGCTTATGCGAATGTTTCCTCAAGCTTATTACAAAAGTTGACCTCCTTAGGATATAATTATTATTACTACGAATTATAAATATTGTAGTTTTGTACCCAAGATTAAGTATTTTTCCAAAAAAGTAATATTTATTAGGCAATGTGACGAGTGATAAAACTTTTTTTTTGAAATTCATATGTAAAACTTAATATTATTCGTTACAAAATTGGATAAAAGAAATTTTGGGGCATGAAAATGTTTTCGTCAGTAGACGTGAAGAGATTTTTGTATAAGTTATCCTATCTAAAATTTATCTTATGCAGAATTGGAATTATAAGCCCTTTTCTTACCTTATTCACAGATACTTAAGCCAATCTTAATACATTTTTTAATCACTTATACTTGGGTTATTTTATAAGGTTATCTCAAGTTCAACTTATTCAAATTGGGAGCTAAGAGCCCTTTTCTTGCCTTATGCACAGATACTTAAGTTACTACTAACTATATGAATAGTTGTGTTCATATAAGGCGCACATTAAAGACCACATATAAATCAGCATTAATTTGACAGTAGACTTTACATAACTGTAGACAACAGGTGAAAGCTAAATGCCGAATGTCTGCCTGCAGCTGTCAATGGTCATGGCCAGATGTAAGGCCCAGATGTGGATGCATTCGTCGGCCTGGCCAGCAGGGAAGTGCGGGAAAGGGAAGTCGTGGAAAAACTCGCCACTTGCACTCGTAAAAATTTACTACCTGCCGTCGCGTCGTTGCATGCAAAATCGAATTGTGTGCTAATATTTGGCCGAAACCGAAAAGTGCAGAGGAGATGGCCTGGGGCACAAGTTTTGAACATGGGACATGACGAAGTGACTGCGACTGCGGACGAGGAGATTTCCCAGTGTCGTTTCTGGACAACAATAAAATCATTTTGCATGCTCAAATTGCCCAAATGTCAGTTTAAGAGGAGATCGAGGGGGAGTGTAGGTGTGTGTGTGTGTGAAGTGATCGACATGCAACGCTAGTGAAATTGTTGTCAAATGGGTAAAAGTTGTCATGATTCAAATGAGCTCGAACTGACTTTGCTTTTGGTTTATTTATTTATTTTAATTTATTTGATATCAACCAGGTGAGCATTTTTAAAAATTAAAATAAAATTATATGATAAATTTAAATAAATTTAATCTGAAAGAGTAAAAAACATATTAAATATTTAAAATGTAAAAACCTGAAAGTGTTCAAAAAATTATTCAATGATTCAACATTTGTTGCTGAGAAAAAGCCAAAAAAAACTGAATCGGTAGTAAGGTTAGGGATTAGGAAGTATTTCCTGAAGGGGAGAGATAGAGTTCTGAAGGAAGTGTTATAAAGGCTATTATAATTATAATTCAGTTACCGTTTAATTTTATATTATAGTTGCATATTCGTATATAAATTCAATAGTCAATTTTCTATATTTTATTTTGTACTAAATAAAACTATTATGTTAAATAATTATAAATAATTATAAACTGAAAGAATAAAAAACAAATTAAATATTTAAAATGTAAAAATCTGAAAGTGTTCAAAAACTTATTGAAAGATTAAACATTTGCTGATGAGAAAAACCCAGGAAAACCTAATCGGTAGTAAGGTCGGGACTTTTTTTTATTTATTTTATTCAGGATAAAGGAAACGGAAGTGTTTCCAGGAGAGGAAAAAGAGTTCTGAAGGGATAATGACGTGATAAAGGCTATTATAATTTTAAATCAGATACCATTTAAATTTAATTTTATTTTATACTTAATTTTCAACTAAATAAATCGATTTTTGGGCGACAGCTTTAAGGCCCTATTCTCTTTCAGCAAAAAATTTTTTTCGACTTTTTTTTTTTGCATTTATTTATAGCTTGGGTAGTTGTGAATATGCCCCTAAAAGGATTTTTAGAAATTGGAAATACTTAAGGAGATATGGCCATTTTATCCAGCAATGTTAATGTTAATGCATGTGAAGTCAAAACTTTAAACGCGTTTATCTCGAAAACACGTTTTTCGAGCTGGCGGCCACGATTCCGCCAGTTCTACTGAACCGATTTGGATGAAACAAAGTTTAATCGACGTAGAATTGTCACCATTCTGGCTCGTAGTAAAATAAAAATTTTGCGATTTTTTTTACTATTTATTTTTTACACTAAACTACAAAAAAATGGGTCCAAATTGAAATTTTTTTTTTGAATGGCCGCCATTTTGTCAAAAAAAATCGCAAAATTTTTATTTTACTACGGGCCAGAATTTCATCTATACTGATTATAACCACGTTTTTTTTTTCATTTCCGACGCTCCGGAGACCCGGAATCGTGGCCGCCGTGACGACACCTTTTTTTTGCACCACCAACTTTGAAGTCTCATTACTTTTTGAACAGCCCTCGTATCGCGGCGAAACAATTTTTTTTATTTTTTTTCATTCATTACTAATTCAATAAAAAAAACAAAATTCAAATATCTTTTTGCGTTTTCAAATGAGAATTTTTTCAAAAAAGGTCCAAAAACAGCAAGCTGAAGGAGAATAGGGCCTTAAGTCAGTAAATGTTTATTAATATTAATAGTAATCAAATAACTTTCATAAAAGTATTCAAGAAACTGCTAGCATACATCTGTGTTTATTTAAGCCAAATAATTGCCACTTTTGTATTGATTGTTTTGAATACAAGCCATAGTTGAAGCTGGTTAACACGATTAAGCAAGGTTAACAGGTAGAAAAAGGTAAAGTGAAACAAGGGAGAAACGGGGAAAGAGGCTAAACAACAATCGTTGATCGTTTAGATGAGAATGCCAGGAATCTTAAGCCCTGCACTTAAACTTAATCCAAGTCAAACAAAATGCCAACAAGTCGAATTGCAGGCTGCGTAACTTGTCAAAGGCAATTACAACGGATGATCACAATTGGCAGCAAAGGCGACAAAATGCCACGCCACAAAACGTAGCATCCACAATTGGCAATTGGAGACGCCACAGCAACTGGCGACAATAAAAGTGCTCAGCAATTTGCGGACGCGTCTCTAATTGAGGCCCAACTTCAGACTTGACTTGGCTTGAGTTGAGTTGACTTGAGTTAAGTTGACTTGGCCCAATGCCAGTCGATCGAGTCGTTGACACGTGTGAACTGCAGAGGGGGGACGTATTAGCCATGGCTAAGAGAAAGGTGCTTTATATGTCAGCACATTGATTTAGTTTGAAAACAAAAAATGGAGACCAAATCCGTTCGCCTGCCAGGTGACAATCAATTTGTATATTTTCGCTTGAAATTATTTCTTTAATTTTCCGCACACATGCAGCGAGAGCGAGTTAGCAACAGTGCCAGAGTGTGCAAGCGAGATGGCTTGATGTGTGATTGGAATTTCATTTAGAAAGTTGCACCACAAATTTGCATTTGCCAAACACTGAGCAAGTCTTCAGATTCAGTCTTCAGTCTTCCGACTGTTGCGACATTCTTCAAGCTTTACAACGCCTTCACTTTTTCACTCTCAAGGCCCAAACGGGCGGCCTTAACCCATTAACGGCTAATGGGTATTTAAATACCCAAAAAAGTATTGACACTTTAAAAATTCTAGCTCGGGGCATGTGAGAGATATCGAGGCAAAATTTATTTCATAGTAAAGAGAAATAATAAAAATATAAGTATAAAATTTGAACAGTTTAGTTATCCTTGTTATACTTGTAGTTTTTTACAGGTGATTATCTAGCTATTTTTCTGCATACAAAATGTTATCGAAAATAGCTGAAAAATGTATGGAAATCGAAAAAATTAAATTTGAAGATAAAAATTTTTTTTTGTTTCTTTCAACTTCTATGGTCTTCTAGGCACACATTTCCAAATTTCGTCAAAATCGTACCAGCCGATCTATGGGCAGCCATTAATGGGTTAACTGGGTCATTTAATAATATGTATAGAGGGAATGAGCAAGGAACTGGGAGAGGAAGGGGACTCGGGAAGTGGAAAATTGGAAAAGTGAGAAAGTGGCAGGGGGGACGCCCGCACGATTTTCCATATTCTAATTCCGTCAATCATCTGCTGCAACTGCAACTGTGTGTTAGCCATAATTGTCTCAAGCTCCAATTCGTGCTCTTATTGATCTTGTTTTTTTTTTGTTTTACTCGACATTTGTAATTCTTCAGACAGAGCGAATAAAAAAACACTTTAAAAACACTTTAATTTTACATATTTTACGTCGAGTTTTTTTAATTTAGTTGATTACGAATTAAGAATTCTCAATTTAATATTAATAACATTTGGCATACATTTAATTTGAGAAAATTAAAAATAATATGAAGCGTATTTATTAAATTAAAATACAAATCAATTACTTAGGCGAATTTATTTTTTTTTTTTTTTATAATTTAAATTATAATTTTACTATGTAAATTATGAAATTTAGAGAGCTTATTCCCTAAATATTTAATTAAACAATACACTTTTTTTTATATAATTTTGTTATGTAAATTATGAAATTTAGAGACCAAATTCAATAAATATTTGATTATACAATACACTTTTTTATATAATTTTATTATGTAAATTAAATATTTGATTATACCAGGGATTAAAACCGAAACGAATATCGGTTTCAGTTACGGTTTCGGTTATCTTCGGATTTAGGTTTTCGGTTAAAGGTTACGCAAAATCTTTGAATAAAGGTTTCGTAACGGTGAACCGGTTTTCGTATGTTTCGGTTTTGAAATACCGGTATGGTTTCGGTTCACAAAAAAAAATTTCTTTGTAAAAACATAATTATATTAATAATATAATAATAATAATTACATAGGCAAAAAGAAAATAAAATACAAAATATCAAAAATGGCAAACAAGACTTATGAGTCGGAAAATATCAAACAGTTCAAAATTGTTCGTTTAAAATTATTTCTAACTTGTTTTTTATATTTTTATAACAAAAACTATTAATAAAACATGCTTTAAAAATTTTATTTTAAAGTTATACCATAGCTCTTATGTGCAATTTTTAAAATATCAATTAAAAATAAAATTTTTTTTCAATTTTTATTATAAAAATTGTAAATAAAAATTTATTTTAAGATGTATGAAAAACCGAAATTAACCCTTATAATTGAAACGGTTACTAAACGGTTATTTCGGTTTGCAGAGTTTCGGTTTAAGGGTTTCGGTCAGATGAAAATTTTTTTTTCGGTTACGGTTTCGGTTACGGTTTCAAATTTCAATCGGTTTTTACCGGTTAAAGGTTACGGTTTCGGTTAGGGTTTTAATCCCTGGATTATACAATACACTTTTTTTATATAATTTTATTATATAAATTATGAAATTTAGAAAGCTAATTCCCTAAATATTTAATAAAAAAAACACATTTTTTATATAATTTTATTATATAAATTATAAAATTCAGAAGCTAATTTCCTAAATATTTAATTATACAATACACTTTTTTATATAATTTTATTATATAAATTATAAAATTTAGAAAGCTAATTGTTTAAATATTTTATTATACAATACACTTATTTTTTATAATTTTACTATATAAATTATGAAATTTAGAAAGCTAATTCCCTAAATATTTAATTAAACAATACACTTTTTTTATATAATTTTATTATATAAATTATGAAATTTAGAAAGCTAATTTTCTAAATATTTAATTAAACAATACACTTTTTTGTATATAATTTTATTATATACATAAATTATGAAATTTAGAAAGCCAATTCCCTAAGTATTTAATTGTACAATACACTTGTTTTTATCAGTGTATATCTTGTAAATTGCTCGATTCTGATCTTTAACTTGTCTCTTGTGCGTAGATGATATTTGCCACTCCTTTGGGCCACGTTACTTCGTTTGTACTTCTGATGAAATGCTTTCTACTTTGATTCATTGTCTCTCTTTTCTTTCCATTTCTTTTCTTGTTGCCTATTTTTTTTTTCTTTTTTGAAAATTCAGTTTGAAAAACGTTTGGCTTTAATGGCTTTTGATTGATTATCGCGTGCCACGCTCTGTGGGTGCTCCAGCTTCAAATTCAGCCTCAAATTCAGCTTCAACTCCGTCTCCGGCTTCATGTGTGCGGTGTTTAGCCCACGTTTTCTATAATGCCTTTGTGGGTCTCTTTTATTGAAGTATGCTTAATTAGCTTGATGTGTGTCTGTCTTCTGTCTTCTGTCCTCCGTCTCTTGTCAGCTATTCCTCACCCTGCTGCACGTGCTGTGAGTTCCTGGTACATGGGCAGAGTGTGGGCCCAGAAAAACCAGCCGTTGCAATAGGTTAAGAGTTGAGGCCTATAACAAGTTAGCTGTACAAGACATGCTTAAAGGGCGGCTACGTGATCGGGTCCAAATAAGCTTTGAGGCTTGTTTTTGGAACAGAAATTGAACAATTGTTGTTCATAATCATTATAATATAATGATATCTCAAGTAAGTCGAATGAACAAGTGCATTTGAAAGCACATGAAAGCTGCAAGCTGGTTTAATTACACTGTGCAAGTCGAAAAAAAAGACATGACCTTTTTCAACGGTTTCCTTCTATTTCGGGTCCTACGAATCGAACTGCATCATTAGTTTTTTGAGTTACAATGATGGTTTCATACAAAATTTTTTCGCGAAGTTTTTGAGCAAGTTTGCTATTTTTAGGGAAATAGGACATTCTTCTTCGGTCTCTAACTTGTAAGATGTTGGGTTTTTTTGCAAAATTTCTTCGACAAAGTTGCTTGAAATAGTTTACGCTACAAGTTTTGGGCACATACCAAGCCTCTAAAAGGTAGTTTTGGTGATGTTTTGGGTCAATATGTCAACAAAACCAAATCTCGACCACTTGTTTTTTAAGATTTTTCGTTCATGTTGTCCTGCAATCGAATTTTCCTATCTGATACATATTCCAAAATGAAGATCCTGTTATTCCAAGTAGCTTCAGCCAAAAAATCATGGAAAAAAAAGGCTCGATTAAAAAATATACAGGTACCCAAAAAATACATTTTTTATTAATTTTCACAATATCTTTAAATCAACAATATTTGGTTTTACACATATGATGAGTGTATCTAACATATTATATAAATATGATTAACGTATTTAAGCATAAAATTATTCTTTTTATTCATAGCTTTAGTTTATAAAATTCCAACAAAAGTGCACAAGCAGTAACTCGAGCTTTTTACCACTATACCAATGCTCTAATGGAGCTGCAACCTGGTAAAATCTTTCTTCGTGCTCATCTGTCTCTGTTGGAACTTGCTTCCTAAATAGTCCTTTTGGTAATGTAGAATGAGGATTTATAAAGACATGTTATAACCTTTGTCTTCAAAAGCAGTTATTATATATTGTCAATATAAGCCTGCCAATCTTCAGATCAATGCACTCCAAAACAGTTTTTATAACTGCCATTACAGAATACTATGCAATCTTTCTTTTGTTATCCATAATTTTCCAAATTCATAATTTTTCATTTAATTTCTTATGTCTGTTGAGAACGTTTGAATTTAAAATTATACTCAGGACTAGAGATGGGCATGGGCCTCCTTTTTGAGGCACGGCACGGCCCAAGCACGACTGGTAAAAACTGAGGCCCAACACGGCCCAACACGGGATTTTTTTAAATAGGCACGGCACGGCACGGGCACGGCACGGCCAAACACGGGCGCTTGTAAATTCACTTTGTAAATTCTCTTTATTCATTTTTGTCATCGTGGCGTAACTTTTTTATTATAATCGTGCTATAGATGTTGTAAGTGTTCGCAAATTGTGCGGTACATCGATGAATTCTACAGCTCAAGCTGACAAACAAGCGATAAAACTACGCCAACTTATCGATAGCACACTATTTAAGTTCAAAATCTGTACCGTGCCTACCGTGCCTACCGTGCCTCCCGTGCCTACCGTGCCTACCGACATTGGCACGGTAAAACACGGCTATTTTTAATAAGGGGCCCAACACGGCCCAACACGGATTTTTTTAAATAGGCACGGCACGGCACGGACACGGCACGGCCCATGCCCATCTCTACTCAGGACACAAAATCTAAATATAAAACATTCTTTCAACTTCGTCATACATAGTCTTGGATATATTTTTATTTAACATTTAAAAGCTTCTTCATTTCGATAAATAGTTTTAAAGAAGCTTTTTACTACTCCCAACGTGATATAAAGGCGCGTCAAAAAATGTTTTCGAACGCTTTAAGTGGGATATGTATTACATAAGCAATATTTTCATTAAATTTTGATCGAAACAACCAATCTCGCAAATTATACAAATTTCCTAGGAATCGGTTATTCTAATGGCAATCAAAGAACATTTCTTGGTACAGCCCGACAGTAAACCAGTAAGCAATGCAATAAAAGTAGGCAAATATCTTTTATAGGTGCTACATGTACTGGACACTATCCAAAATAAATCTCAACACGCTTCCTTTGAGTTAGAGCTTTTAGCGATTTTTTGAAAAGTCAATGAATGAACGCCAAGCTTTGGACTACTTATATTTGCAACAGATATGCTTCATTCAGGCAGGAATATTATTCCGCAAAAGTATTGTCGCAATACTGATTAAAATAGTCTTATATCTGGCCCTGTCGCTTTCGGTATCCATAATCTTTAATATTTAATGTTAAAAATAGAAAAAGTGGTATAATAATGCTTAATTACATAAAACACATTTATTACACATATTAGATACACTCATTATATGTGTAAAACCAAATATTGTTGATTTAAAGATATTGTGAAAATTAATAAAAAATGTATTTTTTGGGTACCTGTATATTTTTTAATCGAGCCTTTTTTTTCCATGATTTTTTGGCTGAAGCTACTTGGAATAACAGGATCTTCATTTTGGAATATGTATCAGATAGGAAAATTCGATTGCAGGACAACATGAACGAAAAATCTTAAAAAACAAGTGGTCGAGATTTGGTTTTGTTGACATATTGACCCAAAACATCACCAAAACTACCTTTTAGAGGCTTGGTATGTGCCCAAAACTTGTAGCGTAAACTATTTCAAGCAACTTTGTCGAAGAAATTTTGCAAAAAAACCCAACATCTTACAAGTTAGAGACCGAAGAAGAATGTCCTATTTCCCTAAAAATAGCAAACTTGCTCAAAAACTTCGCGAAAAAATTTTGTATGAAACCATCATTGTAACTCAAAAAACTAATGATGCAGTTCGATTCATAGGACCCGAAATAGGGGAAAACCGTTGAAAAAGGTCATGTCTTTTTTTTTTTTGAAAAAAACTATCACAGTGTTATTGATTATTGCTAGAATAAAGTGGATAACTTGTTATTAATCTATGTTAAAGCCCATTAAAGCTTTTATCAGAATTAAAACTGTGCTTGAAAGCTGATAGCTGGATTTATTAAATCTGATTCAATTATTTAAAGTTAAGAATTTAATATACAGACAACGCAAAAGCACATTAAAGCTTTAAGCTAAATTAGATATGCGCTTTGAAAGCTGCAGGCTGGATTAATAAAATGTTAGTTACTCATTAAAATCTAAAGCCTAAAAATACTGCTGAGGCTGATTAAAGCAGTTTTCAAGCTTAAAGCTCAAAAGAAGCACATGAAAGCTCAAAAGAAGCACATTAAAGCTCACTGTAGGGTTTTAAAATTCATTAATGTTATTCAGTATTTTTTTGAATTAAAAAATGGATGTCTTGATATAAAAGCTCGTTTTCATATTATCAAAACTATAAGCACAAAAGATCAAAGCTCTAATTAATTTCAATTATAAAAGCTTTTTCATATTTATCTCGATAATGCAATCTTATGATTATAATCTTTTATTCTAATGAGCACAATTTGATGCATGTTGTTTTAAAGTTTGCTATTTCTTCTTTGACTTTTTTATGTGCTTGTTTCAGGATGTTTTTTTTTCCTTCAGAAGCTTCTCAGCTTTTTTTTGCCAGCTCATTAGAGCCACTGTCGAATGCGTTTTGCCTGTCCTACGCACTCCTTTTTAGTCTAGTAACAATTTTTACAGTTCTTCGTTTTGGCCGCATAAAAACTGTTGCATTGTCTGTTGAATGTTTGGGTAAGAGAGGAAAGGAAAGGGAGTTGAAGGGGGGTTGGGGGAAGTGGGAAGCCTCCTTCTTGTGCTGACTTCTGGCCAATGCAATGGCCGATGGTGGGTGATAAATGTTAAGAGGCGCGCGTGTGCAGCCAGCAAGCAGCTTCCATTGAAATTAGTTATTCACGCGGATCGTTTAAGGCAATCCAACACCAAGAGCCAACTGCCAACTGCCAGCTGCACTGAAAAAAATTTATTCTAAAATTCAAGCTTGTAATTCATGATTTAAGCATGTAGTTTTTAGGTATGTAATCAGAAAATGATGGTTAAATTAATCAAATATGTGGAAAAAATGGCAACCAATCTGCATTAAAATTAAAAAAATAAGCTTAAAGCTAAATTTGATTTAAATAAAATAATACCTAATGATATTTAGACTTTTTGCGGAGTAGATATTATATATTATATTATATATAGCAGAAATGCTGTAACGTAAGGAATGCTTAGAAATAAGTAAATAAATAAAAAATAAATAAATAAAAATATATATTATCATACTTAAATCAAGAAATTCGTACTTGGTTTTAGAAAATCGGGGATTACCAAACTTGATTTTATTCCGAAGTCCCTGATTTTTTCTTACTGTGTGGCAACTTGCAACCAGGAGGCAAACTGTGGACAACTGTTGGCTCTTTGGTCATGGCTTGTCAGTGATGTTGTTGGCTTATTGCTGTTGTTGCTGGTTGTTGTTGCTGTTGTGACTATGGTTGTGGCTATTGTCGCCGCTTTTGTTTTAATGATCGTGCCTCATGGTGTCTCCACTGCCTGTTGCCTGCTGCCTGCTGCTCATTTACCGCAAACCGGGATGACTTCAGTGGCATTGGCTTTGCCACCGTTGCCGGCTTATCAGTGCAACATTTTGCATGTAGCAGGCAAACAAAAAGCACGTTCAACTTCATGGGCATTTGTCACAGTCCCCCACACACAACACACACAACAAACACAACACACACAACACACAGACAGACAGACAGACAGACACTTTACATGTGTCTTTCTGTTGTTTTTTTCGGTTTTGTGCCCAGCACTCAATAGATACACAGACTTATAACATTTTGATGATTTCTATCCATCCTTATTCCCTGAGACTATAAGAATTGGAGCACTTACATTTGTTAATATTATTGTACATGGCTCACAAATATTATTTTTATACTTTTTTTGAACTTTGAAAGACTTTCTCGGCATTTCCAAACGGGAAAATAACCAATTACAGAAGAATTTTTGATGCTATAGTCTTCAAATTTAATACACACAATTTGCGCTATTTTGCAATTTTCTTTTTAGAATTTCAACTCGAGTAGCGCCTTAATTTATAAGACTTGTCTTGTAGCGCTAGGAATCAAATAAATTAATAAATAAATAAAAAAAATTGTAAATAAAGAGTGAGAAAATTCAAATATTGCTAGGGTCGAATACTGATGAAGTTGATCATAAATTTATTTTGTGTTTTTCTTTGCTATTTTAATTATTTAATATTTAATTTTATTTATAAAATTTTTCTTCTTCTGTTAATTGTATTTTTCAATTATTAAAAATTTTGTCATTAAAAATTTAATTTAAAAGAAATCTATTTGTTTGATGGTCGAAAGTGTTGTCTCTTTCTATCATCTGCTTCTAGCTCTTTCGGTTACTGGGCATCTAACAGTCGAGCACTTCGACTGTAGCATTCTTACTTGTTTCTTTTTTTGTGTATATTTTTTTTATGTATGCTTTTAGCCATTTTATCGTCTCTTTGGCTACTGCGGCGCTCTGAGCCTCTTTTTTTTCTAATGGCTCATTTCCTTGCTGCAACAGTAACAACAACAACAACAACAACAACAACAACAACTACAATGGTAATTAACCTGTGCATGTTAATGAACTTCAAACCTGCCCCCAAAGCAAAGCTTTATGCAGATTTTTGTCTCCGAAACCAAAGCGAAGCAAAAGTCGAGAGTCGAGAGTTTTAAGTTGGCGCTAATGCAAATCTCGTCGGTATTTTGAGACAAAATGAGGTTGTTGTCGTGCCGTTGACAATCTAATTAGAATACAAAATGCTTTTAGCCAACTTTGCCAAGCAGGCTGAAGACTGAAGACAAACCGGCAACAGTCTAGAGTTTCAAGTTCATGGTGTTGACATATGTAGCTAGGCCAAAGCCCAAACCCCAAACCCCACATCCCAAAAACAAATACAGCTCCTCATTCTCTCAGCCATCATTTTTATCCAGTTGCGATCTGTTAATGGGCTCTCCACGCTCCATGCTTAGCCAAGTTTATACCTTATTGATATCATATAAGGCTGGCCATAACCATACATATAATGCTGGCATTCGGGATTGCGATTAGATGGAAAGTGGAAAGCTTCGATTGAGTTGCACTGATGATCCCATTGATGACATTGCCTCAAAGGGAAAACTGTCAGTCTGCCTTGCGGCATTCATAATGAGTGGAAAGTTGCCAGAGATTCGACAACTTTACTTTGATTATATTTATGCGCATATGACGACAAGAGAAGAAGAGATCATTGAGTTTATCAATAGCTCATTTCAACTCATTTTAAGCAAAGCTCTTAATAAATTTATTATTTCCTTTTTATTTAAAACAAATTGACTTTTATAATTATGTCAATATATTTCGCATCTTATTAAATGCTTAAGTATTAGGTTGCCAGATATTTTTCAAACTTGAATTTTTGTTATTGTAAGGGTCTGCACATAAGGATTATTTGTTTTTATATTAATAATCAAACTATGGTAAAAAAAAACCGTTTTTCGAGGTTGATAGAGTTAAAAAACTATGCTATGCTATGTAAAGCGTCGTTGGAAAGAGAAAAGTAACACCTTTCTAACGGTGTATTACACTGCAATCTCGGATAAGTATTGAGGGAGCTACATGTAAAAATATATGGATTTTTACCGTACTTTGAACGTAAATTAATAAGTAAAATTTGTACAATGCAATTTACTTTTGGTAGGCAATTTCAGAAAAAATTTAGTTTTGAGTTCTCTGCACTTTAGTTTATTAAAATCGAGTAATAATTAACTGAGATATTCTATGTAATTTCGACAAAGCTTAATTCAATGCTCTTCACAAGTAATAATTCTTCTTAAATGGATTAATATTATGGTTTGTCCTGACCTCTTGACTATTTATTCCCTAAGAAAAAGATGAAATTACAACTTGAGATTTATTTTGAGCAAAAAAAAAAAACTCATGAAATAATGATTATTCCTTAAATTTTTCTTAATAATGATTTAGCTTGAGTAGTAAAGTATGTATATCTCAAATTTAATCATTATTTTGTGAGCAAATCAATAAATATTAAAATAAATCATTAATTCATAATTTTATTAATAAAACTGATAATGATTACAGTCCCTGCTTATTGTACTTATGTATTCCGTGCTAAAAATGTTGGATCATTAAATTTTTTTTGATTTATAAACGTATACTATTTAATTTCTTTTTTATCCTTTTAGTCAAAGTTTAAATGTTTATATAATTAAAATTAATTTTATATATTTTTTTATTTTTAATTCTCTAAAGTACTTTTGGTCAACTGGTCTTAGTTGACATTAAATAAATAAATAGACTATGAATCTAGAGCACACATGCTCCTCGAGAAACAGTTCATTATATTTTAGTTTATTTCCAATCTATATAAAGTGCAATTTGTTGATTCTGTTGACCTTAAGGCTGCTCTCTCGATTGTTGGCCTGCATATAAATGCAATTGTAACCCATTTCCCGAGCCACAACTCTAAACACACCACAAATTGCACTCAAAGATCGAGCGAGCGAAGGAGCAGGAGGTAGAGAGAGAGAGGTAGAGGCAGAGGGAGAGAGAAAGAGACACTCATAAGCGTGTTGCAAGTTCACACAGATTGCATCACACAACCTCATTTCGCACATTTTGCACAAATATTGACTTGGGCTGGTTGTTTGTTGCCTGAATCAGTTGCAACTTGCAACAATTGGCCAAGTTGCCACAGTTGCCACAGTTGCTCGTTGCCTTTGGCCCCCCAAAACGAACTTGGCTAAGTGGCACACTTGGAGCCAACTGAGGCAGCATCGAATTGCAATTGCAGCAAATTGGCCAAAAGCCAAAGAGGAGCAACTTTAACAACAACAAACACAGCAACAGGTAAGAAGCCTATAGAGGAGCTGCTCGACATTTGGATGCCCAGTTGACGCATTTTCGCAGCATCAAACAAACACCATTAATAAAATGCAAATTTAACATAATAATGCAATTTTAAAACAATATTTAACAATATTAAAATAAAAGTGGGAAAGGCTATAGTCGAGCTCCCGACTATAGGATACCCGTTACTTACTTAAATAAATTTTAAATATTTTTTATTGCATGCTTTTAGGCACTTACACTGCTTGATAACTTTATTCAGCCATTACCGCCTTTCTATTTGTGCGATCTTGTTACGATTTAGTAGGATGATAGGTAATAATAGTAGCCCCCCCCCCCCCCATTTTTCCTCATTTTCAAAAAATTCTAAAAAATACTAACAAAAATATTTTTGGAAATTTTTTTTTGCAGACACTATTAAAATTTTTTGAAGATTTTTTTTGCATCCCAACATTTTTTGTAAAAAATCGAGGGTAAAAGTTGAAAAAGTGGATTTTTAAGAAAACTCAAATATTTTCGAATATTTTCAATATTTTCAAATTATGAGTTGATATAACATTAGTTTTCTGTAAATACTATTTTTAAGGTTAGTATTTTAATTACAGTCGAACTTCCCTAACTCGAATCACCATTATCCACGAAAAAAGTTCGAGTTAGGGAGACTTCGAGTTAGGGAATTTTTTTTTTAGTTTTTTAAATGAAACTACAATTTCATTCATAAATACATTTCAAATTGCAAACTATTCTTGTTATTTTCAACAAAAAAAATTTCAGTTTGTTCAAGACCTGTCGATATTCTCAAAAATAGGGTTTATCGTTCTTTTGCTGTATCCAGAAGACGTTCCCGAATCAAATGACTTAATTAATTTTCCATTTTTTAATATAATTTAAACTGGTCCACTTTTTAATTTCTTAACAAATAAGTTTAAAAATTTCTTAAAGAGTGGTGCCATGATAAATATTATTGAGCTGGTGCGCTGACAAATAAGTACCTACATTTCGAACAACTTTCCTATGGCAATTTCACAAGCCTAAAAAATTGTTGATGCAATATTTTATCATATTACATCACCATATGTTAATGTACATCAATATTACATATCCAAACGATCCGTTAACAAAAGCATAAAGCAGAAAAGAAAAAAAAATCAATTTTTTTTGGAGATTTTCCCGAAAAATTCGACTTACAGAAGTACGGGCCAATATTTTTGTTCGAGTTAGGGAGAAATTCGAGTTAGGGAAGTTCGAGTTAGGGAAGCAGAATTGTATGGAATTTGCCTAGTAAACGCTATTGCCACTCGATTTTGTTCGAGTTAGAGAAACTTCGAGTTAGGGAAGTTCGAGTTAGGGAAGTTCGACTGTAGTTGTAATCGAAGCTTTTGAGTAAAGTTGCTTTTTGTGCTGGTTGAAATAAGCTGTGAGTCACTGTACATTGCAATGAATACAATATCCCCTTTTACTTTTTTTTTTAAGTAACGGGTATAAAAAATACAGACAACCTTACCTGATTAACACTCGGGTCGATCTATTCAATAAATAGATTCCAATGTAACGAATAGATTTCTGCAAAAATATTATATTTTTTATTTCTATTTTTCTATTTTAAAATAAAAAACAAAAATTATGATTGACGTCAGTTGCATTCAATATAAGTCTTCACAGTCGGATCTACATGAAGCTTTTCAATACTAAATATAAAACAATTCTCAATATTCCCTGTTTATCAACCGATCAGGATGACATTTTTAACAAACTTCCCCGGAAAAAATTCGAAAACAAACTTGAAAATTTACACCGAATTTGGAATATCTATCGGTTTTGTCTTTTCTTTTACATTGCGACAAACACATAAGCCTTTTAAAGCTTCAGGCACTGGGCACAATGGGGTCAGTCTAGGGCGATGGCATTGTGGATGCGATGCACAAGTTGCGCCTTGGCCATGTTCTCTAATGTCAACTCATAATGCCACAATGGAATCGCAAACTGTGGCAGCCAAGGGAGGGCTGCAAAGATTGGCAGATTCTTAATGTTTTGGGCTGCTGACCCACAAAGTAGAGGCAACAATATCATTGTTGTTGTTGTTGCCGTTGTTGCTGTTGTTTCCCGCTTGTTGTTGGTGTCACTGTTCAGGCAGCTCAGGCCAATGGGCCTGATGCCCCTTCTCCGTTACCCTCCCCCCCCGTCCGCCATGTCAGTCTCAATTTGGTCAATTTGTGCACATTGACCAAGTTATCAAGCTGCCTTAAAGCCATAACAATTGAATGGAAATGAGACAAAGTCCATTTCTCAAACCATATTCCAACAAATGCTTTCTAGGGGCGTTCCCACCTGATGTTGCTCCATCTACAGCGACAACTCCCAAAAACAGAACAACAACAAATAAAAAATTGGCCTACAGAAAAACAGTTTGAAAATTGTCGCCGTCCTGTGACTTAAGCTGTGTCCATGTTGCAGCTCCTTGTAACTGTCAGGGCAACCAAAAAAAAAAACAATCATTAAATTCAAACAAAATAAAAATACGAAAAGGGTACCAAGTGCAAAAGGTTACAGGTACAGCAATACCAGCAACAACAACAACAACAGCAACAACACAAACAGTCAGCAAAGAAATGAATAAATGAGACGCCACACAAAACTATGAAATGACGACACAGGAATACTCTACTTTTTATTATATTTATACTATAACGAATAAATATTACAATTTTGGCATTTAATATTTTTGGTATGTTTTGCCAATGTTGGAGGCAAAAATCTGTAACTTTTGAGCTAGGTGAGATATCGGGTTGAAACTTGAACTATATATTTTCAATACTTTGAAGATTTTTTGGAAAAAAAATTGGAGTGGGCGTGGCACTAGAAAGGGCTTAAATTGAAATGCAAATTAATGCCAATTTTTGTAATTTTATATTTAACATTTTTTTTTAGATTTAAAAAAAAAATTTTTAAAATAAAATTTAATTTTTTAATTTTATTGTTTCACTTTAAAAAATTTTTAATTTTCTGAGTGAAACAAAATATTTTTTATGCACTCGCTTTGGGTGTCTATGATTATTTAAGTGACAAAAACATACAAAAAGTTTCTCGCTAAAAATCGGAAGCTAGAATTTGATTTTAGACCCATGGTTTCTTAGGCAGATCTTCTTAGAATTCGTCGTAGATTACGATTTTGACAGCCGCTTGGTGTAAAAATCTTTTCTCAAATTTTTTTTTTTAATTTTAATTTATTTTTTTAATTTGAGTATTCATTTTTCTGAAACATAAAAATGACCGAAACCGTAACTGAAATTGATATTTGTTTGGCTTTGCTACCTTGGTAACTAATGATATACAAGGTTTCTGAAGTATTAAAATTTTTCTAAACTTACATGTATTTCTCCCTTTCCTTTCTAGAAATCCCTGACCTTACTAATTTTAATATCTGTATTGTTACTAATTGAAACTACTAATACTTTTTGATCTGATTGGGGTTTTCTAAATATTCCCCAATCCCTGCAATGAATAATGGATCATTTAATAATTTTTTTATACCCCCAAATCCTTAATTTTCAATTTTTTATCCTCTCAACTAAAAATTTTAATCTTAATACAATTACTACATTTTTCATAAATTTTTATGTAACTCAATTTTGGATAAAATTTTAGTTTAACTTTGGTCAACTGTACTAAGTTGACATTAAATAAAATTAAATAGTAGTAGTATTATATTTATTTTATTGTTATATATATCTTCTGTTTTATTTATAAAGATTTTAATTCTATATAAATAATTAAATTCTAAATAAATAAATAGATTCCTTTTTCATTTTAAGTTCAGAGTTCTTTCCGTTATTGTTGATGAATTCTACATTGGGTCTGTTCATAATTCGAGTTTAACTTCTTACATTTTAAGTCCTCTAGGCATTACAAAGAGTACCAAAAAGTAGTTAGACTCATTGCTTTGGGGACAGTTGCAAAACAGGCACAAAAGTCGCAGTCAGAGTGCAAGAAGAAAAAAAAAGAAAACCAAATAAATCTGACAAGAGTTTGCAACTTGGAGTCGCTAACTTTGCCTTTGACTTGACTTTAGAATGCAACCAACTGATGATGAAGTGATTTTGGGTGGAAACGGGCAGGAATTGCTGCTGGCAAAGGGATAGCGAAGGGGTGGGGTGGGGGGAAAAGGGACGACAATCGGCAAGTTGAGATTTTGAATTTTGGGTAACGCTGCCAAAGGAATTGGAGTTGAAGTTGAAGTTGGAGTTGGAGTTAAAGTCAACTTCAATGCGCACGCGCTGCCTGCCACTTAACGAGGAGGAAAGCAGACAGTTGTTGTTGTTGCTGCTGCTGTTGCAGTTGTTGTTGTTGTTGTTGCTGTTGTTGCTGTAGCAGTTGTTGTTGCTGCTGGTGCCTTTGAGGGCGTTGCAGTGTCTCTGTCGCTTTGTGGCAACTGCAAGAGAGCAAAAAGAAGGTGACAAAGTCACGAAATTCTTGTCAATTTTCAACTACAGACCAATTTGTTTGTCTTCCCAGTTTGCTGTTTTTTTCTTTGTTTTTTTGTTGCAGCAACAGGCGCAAAAAATCAAAACAAAAAAAGAAGTGAAAAGAAAAGCATCGTGACAAATCAGACTACCAAAATTGGGCTCCAAGCGCAGAGAGACGTTAATGCTTGGGCCAAGGCTAAGTTAGCCCCCATATCAATAAGTTTGTTCCCATCCCAATTGCCATTTTCCATCTGCCATTTCCCATAGAAGATAGATAGACGAGGATGACGCCTCCACATCAACACCTTCCAGTGGCAACAGCAACAGCAACGGCAACAGTTAAATTGCTTCCCAGGATGGTGCCACAAACTTCAACTTGGCTCTGATTTTGGTCATGTATAAGGCCAAATGAAATTGTCTGGCACGCTAAGTGTTTTCTTCAGTTTTTGGCCTGCCTTATTGCCTTATATAGCCGATTGATTGCTCCACTAACATAATCCATTCGGCCAACTTGCAAACTTGCAACGTTCGCAACGCGTTGCAGCGGCAACATTCTCTCAACATCAAACAAAATCATGTGGCTCAGTCGCCACTTGGCCACAAACATCTTGCCACAATAAATTTCAATTACTTACCTACATTTTAAGACACTTTTACCGCTTAAAGTATTTAATGTTGTTGTTCTACTACATGTCGTTGCTGTTGTTGTTGTTGTTGTTGTTGCTGCTGATGCACTAACATTGTTCAAATTTGACAAGATGCGTACACAGGAAGAAACGACAGGAGATTGAAACTGTGGGTCAGCAGAGCGACAACTTTTAAGTGGGACAATTTTCAGAGAAAATGAGCGAAAATTAAATTTCATTCCATCACTTTCCATATCCATTGATCATTATTTGACCTCAAGTTTGATTCCATATCAAATTTGTATTCAAATGTAATTTTTTTCCATACTTATCACACTTTTCCAATTACTTCAAACTGTCATAACTTTTCAAAACTTCAACGATTTTCTTGCGGAATCAAAATTTTATTAGGCCAACCAAATTGTTTTGCATCACAGTCCATTTATTCCATTCAAAAACGTTTTTACTTTTTCAAAAACTTTAATCTGACATAACTTTTTCAAAACTTAGCCTACTTATTTCATGCGAAGTGTTAATTTTTTCATGGATTAACTTCTCATTTAATTCCACGTAAAATTATTAATTTACTTAGTTTAATTTTTTCGTACACTCTTTATTTTTGTTTCAAGCTGTCATAACTTTTTCAATACTTAACCGATTTTCTTGCGGAGTGTCTATGTTTGACTTTTTATTCGACTCTTTATAAAAATATTATTAATTTAAATAGCTTAATTTTTTATTCCGTGTCTGTTCATTTTATTGTACTAACCTCTTTCCACTTTTTAAAATTTTCGAACTGTCACTTTTAATATTTCAAAATCTTGATTCTGTCATAACTTAGTCACTACTCAACCAATTTACTTGTGTCAATGTAAATTTCATCATTGTTTGGCCTCAAATATAATTCTTTATTTAAATTTTATTAATGTAAAATGTTTGTTTTTTGATGACCATTCTAATTTGTAGAAGTAAGTTTTAGCTAACTTGAGGTCAAGTAATGTCTATAAGACACCAACAAACAACAACACACAAAACACTTGCAGAACGCAAGGAGCATGGCTCGGTATACAGCTGTTTCAAGAGATGCCAATCTCTATCATCAGTACCGTTGTGCTGACTTGACCAGCGATCTCAGCCTAATATTACTTTTGAGAAGCCAGAACTAGTTGTGAATTTTAGATCTCAAAAGTGAAAAAATAGCTGTGAAGCTGATCTAGCCCTTTGTGTGTGGTTGTTGGTGTCTTATAGACATTACTAGAACTCAAAATATTAATTTAAATAGTTTAATGATTTCATCACTGTCAATTGTTTTTATACTTACCACTTGACATGTATTCAAAAACTTCCAGCTGTCATAACTTCAAGTTTGGGGACAACATTAAGTCTACGATCGATTTGCTTAGAATCAAATACCAAGATTTTTATAATTTAATGTTATCCCAATTTCGTTAAAATTTCGAAAGACATTTAGTCCAGCTTTCTGGATGGCATCAAGTATTTAGTTGTTGTACCACACACTTTGTGGCATGCCATTGAGTGAAATATTTTAGAAAGTCATGAGCAGCAACAGCAGCAGAAGCAGCAGCAGAAGCAGCAGCAGAGGAGGAAGCAACAACAAATTTCCGAGATGAAGCTGTGGCCGGTCAGCATGAACATGGAAAATCAATCATGTCAATGCCGGGAATAAGATGTTGACAAGCGGCGCACAGATCAAAGCCCAAAAGACGCATTGTTATTGGTGGCAACTGTTGCTGTTGCAGTTGCAGTTGCAGTTGTGGCAACTCCCAGCCAACTGGCAAATGCGTAATAATATTTATGTGATCGACGCTTGGGGGATGACAAATCCAAATCCATGACCAGGAACCAGAACTGCAGAGGTTTTTCAAAAAAATCCAAATCCATTTGACGCCCATATCACATTCTGGACCGCCCTGGCGACCACACCCAGAGTCGGCTACCACTTGATCCTCGTCTAGCGCCAAGCTGCCAACTTGCCAACTCCAGCTCCAACTTCAGTTCAAGCTCTCGCTCCCGCTCCCACTCCATCTCCAGTTCCCACTCCAATTCCAAATCTGCACACAGCGCCACATGTTCCAGCTTCGTGCTTGTTGTTTTGATTTACTCTGGCACTGGCTTTATTTATAGACGATGTCTAGCTTCCCCTTCTCCTTTCAGCTCCCGCTTCCTTGTCGCAGAGTCAAAGTCGGGCCCCCTGTTGCGTCATCCATCCATCCATCCGTCCGTCCGTCCGGTGGGTGGCTCAGTTGCCCCAACTCCGACTTCTTTGGCCGCTCCGCACTCGCTTTTTAATTTGGCAAATTTATACACACCGCGTTGCACAGTAGTTCACAGTTGTTGTCGTTGTTGTTGGTTTTTCTATTGGTTTATTAAAGACAAGATATCGCTTAGGTGTTGATCGACCTAATGACATTTGTAGTATAGCGATAATTTTTACTTTTTTAATTTCATTAATTATTAAAAAAACAAAGAAAATTCTATAAATAATAAAACAAAGAATTAATTTTTAAAAATAAAAAGAATTATTTTTTTCTTAATAACAATTATTTTATAATTTAAATAATAAAATTTTAAGATTTTTATTTACATTTTTAGATTTTATAATTTATTTATATAAATTTATTATTTTCTTTGATAATTTGAAAATAAAAACCCTCAGTAAAAATTAAACAAAGACTTGACATTTTAAAATAAAAACAATTTACAATAAATATAATTTTTTTATTTAATTATTAAACTTGACGTTATACTATATGTTAATAGCATAAATAATTTCTACTAAGGTTTAAATTCCAATAAAAATGCAAATACAAAAAAATATGCAAAATCTGCAATTTTAGTTTTTCAGTAGTCTTTTAATCGACAATTTAAAATCTCTAAAAATTTAAATTGCTACTTTACGAATTTAAATATTTTAATATTTTCAATATATGGGCATTTCTCCAGAAATGTCAACCGAGCCTAAAAACGAAAAATTGCTCAAAAACTCACATTTTGTGCAATTATGTTCCAAAAATGTGTTCAAGTTATTTATTTAAGCCATATACGCTAGAAGAAATTCAATAGGATGAACATATAGATTCTACATTGGAATAAATTCACTTTTTCCATATTTATGTCCATTTTCTTAAAAATTGATTTCCAAAATGGACCGTTTGTATTTTTTCGATTACACTAAGTAAGATAGTAAGATTGTAACATAAACCATTTTAATACATAGAAATATATTGAAAGTTTAATTTAAAACAAGTTTTTCCAGCTGTTTCGATATATAATTTAAAAAAAGAGAGACAGAAACAACAAAAATATTTTGTGGAAAAAAATGTCACGTTCGACATGTCGCATGCGACAGTGACTCCAATTACATTTAAAAAAAAACTACTTGATGTTTTTAAATTAAACAAAAAGCATTTTTTAGATAAATGAATACATTACATTTCAAAATAAATAGCATCAAAATATACGTTCACGTTTTGCCGAAATCAGTGCTAGAACTGGTCGCCGAAAAAACGACTTCTATCTGAGTCGCGTGCGAATGCCTTAGTTTTTTTAAATTATCTTGAAAACGAACAATTTCCCAAAATCCACTTTAGCATCAATTATAGTGCTAATCAATACCGATAAGATTCTCCTTTTGTCACAAAAAAATAATGTTTTGGCATATGTTTTATTTCACTTTGAATGCGTACGAATGTCGCATTCGACATGGGAGAATTACCCATATGTAGAATATATTTAAATTATAACTTTTAATATAATATTTAAAGTATTTTCTGAAGTTAGCTATAGGATAAGTGCGGCTAAGCAAAAAGATACATTTGAAACAGCTTTTTATATGTACCAATTTTGTGTCTAAGCGTCTATTATACCCAATGGTTAATATTACTGGGTATCCAAAGTTAATGTTGATTCATAAAATTGTTATATTTGGCGCTGTCTGTTGCTCATTTCCACTTTCAGACCACCCACAGTCTTAAATTTCAACAAATTTACACACAGTCAAAATACAAATACACACACACAGATACACACACACACAAACACACATATACAGCTGCACAGCTGCTCAAAGTAAGCGCAGCGAATTTGTAAAAAAACGTTGTAATTTTTCAACTGCAAAATCTCCAAGCATACACTTGAAAGCAAACGCACACAGATAGATACTAATAAACACACACACATACAGACATAGATACACACATACATACACATATACAAATGTGAAGAGAGGCACAACAACCGTCAGCTTAATTAATAGATTTATCGCTATGCCTGCATATTATAACAAATTGGTAACGAATTAATCCTTTCAGGCGTGTAAATCGAGCACACACACACACACAGTTGGTAGGCATTACTCATACGCAGCGATGCACCAGCCAGCAGAGAGACTTCTGGCTAAAAGACAGCCATAAGCCTAATGAGGCTCAGCTCCTCATTCGCCTACATCTGTCCGTCTGTCTGCCTGTCCGCTTAGCTCAATAAAAAAGAGTAAAAACTGCATTACACATTGACTCTGTGGCAGCGGCAGCAGACCTCCAAGTTGCCCAAGTCAACCAAGCTGGCCAAGATCCCCGTTGTCCGAAACGTTTGCCAAATATGGCTTAGCCGCTAAGCCATTGTTCCGGGCCATCTTCCTAGGCCAAAGTTGCGATATTTAAAATTTATGTGCACCTCTGCCACTTTTTGCTACGAAATAACACACGAAAAAAAACTACAGAAAGCAGATAAATAAAGTACGATTTGAGCATGCTAGCGGCGAGAATACCCTGTAATAAAAATACATGACTTTAATATAGAAAATGGAAGCTTAAATAATTTTATTTTTTATTTAATTTAAATTATAATTTTTTTACTTCAAGATTTACCTTGTAAATTAATACAGTAGTCACTATGCATAATAAACCTTTTGTTTAATTTTCAAGTTAATAATTTTCATTATTGTATTATTAAATCTATTTTGATGCTTACATTTTATTATTATTATTGCAATTTTTTTATTTATATATTTAGTATTCTTTTTATAATTTTAACATTTATTTTATGTATCTTTCATTTAGCTACGTATTTATCTTTAACTTTAGCTTGAAATATTTATAGTAAAAATGTAAATCAATGTTTTACCTGATTCCGAAATCCAACATTTAAAATTAGTGTAGTATAATAATATAAAAAAGACCTGACATAATTAAGAAAGTTTAAACCGAATAATCCAGATAATATTTTTATTTATTTAAGCGAGAGTCGCACATTTCTCGTCTTATTTTGAAATACTACATAATACCCTATTTAAAGTGATGTTACAGGGTATTCGAAATAGGAAGGAACCTGTGGGCCTCTTCGCTTTGGCCTCGCTTCGTTGGGACCTCGACAGGCTACACATGTTCGGGCTGCGCCTTGGCGTGTGTTTATCTTGGCCAGGCTTTAATGATGATGCTGTTGATGCCACTGCTGACGTTGACTCAGCGTCTTCCAACTTGGCTACTGTACTCCTTTCCCCTCCTGCTCCTACTCCTTCTTGGCCACTTGTGTGTGTCAGTTGTTGGCCAGGCTACTGTGTGGAAGCTGTCGAAACTGATGCTGGCCAACTCTCGCTACCATTCCATTCCATGTGGGCTTGATTTAGTGTAGTCCGCTCCTTTGTTACCAATGCCAACGCTGCGCCAGTTGGTCATAATGATGAAGATGATGAGGATGATGATGATGATGGAGTCAAACAGCGAGTTATGACTTGAACTTTGCTGCTTGAACTTGACGTTGAACTGAGGTTCAGTTGAGGGCTAACTAAATAGTTTTCCCCAAAGGTTTAAGTACCGCTACAGTTCATCTTAAAACAGTCATTTACTCTATTCAGTAGCCTTCCAAAGTTGAATCAATAAATACCAAAAAAAATATGATACAATAAGAGCCAGTTAAATGTACATCTACATACATATAAATATCTTTACACGTTTCAAAATCGTTTCTTTGATCTTTAATCTAATCTTCTCTTATCTAATTGTTTTGATTGTTAAGGAAAATAAAAGTGTAGATAAGGCTTAAAAAACGGAAATTCTTATCTTGAAACTAACCTCTTCAAATAATGTTCTGATTAATCTAATATTCCGAAGTGGAATCGATTAAGTTCCTCACGTTTTTTAAGAATATGATTCACAAATTTCTCGCTAAAGTGCAGCAAGTTGATTTGTTTCTTCAAACAGCAAAAAAATTAATTAGAACTAATGTCAACAAGAGGAAATATTTATATATTTAATAAGTTTATCTCCCAACAACCCAATTTAATCCCATTAAAAACCTTAACAAGAGTAATATCACGATAACGATATTATTAAACTGAAAGTCAATTGGATTTCAGTTCAGTTGACAACGATGAGTTCTTCAAAAGAGACGTGGTTTCTCTACCTTATTGGGTCTTTAATACTCTTCAGAGGCGTCTTTACGAACTCATATTTGGTCCATTCCAAGGATCTGATCAATCGATAACTATAGGATACATAACGCTATGGAATTCTCAGTCAATGAGTTCTTGAATGAAAATACTCAATTATCTGGTCAGACTGGAATTTATAGCAATAGCTCACAGATCGGAGTTCATCTCTTTTGCGATTCAGTATCAACTTCTTCTCCTGGTCCATCATTTACTTGCTCAAATGATTTTCCATTTTACACCGGAATCCACGGTTGTTTTAATTCCAACTAGACATATTACCTAATTAGAAGATGGAAACAGCACATTATCTACGCTCAGTTTAGAACTCAAAAAGAACATCAACTGATTTAGAGATCTCTAGTATTAGTTTAGATTGGATTGTAGTTTATATTTCAAATTGGAGTTCATATTTCAGTAGATCCAGTAGAAAACTCTGCACTTTGAACATCATTTACTTGCTCGGAAGACTTTCCGTACTGGCCTGTTGATTCCTATTTCAAATCGGACTATGGTCTAATATCAAATGCGATCTACTTTCTGGATGTGGAGACACGTGGCAAGACTATTCGTGGATATATCTCAGACCCTCAAAAGGACCTCACTGATATAGAGGATCCCTATTTGCCTCGCAATCTGATTGGAGAAATTAAATGGTTTAACGATGTAGAGAATTTAAAACCCAAAAGTTAATATCTTACAAATTATTATAGATCATGCAACTTGTTGAGTGAGACTATGACTTTTAACTATGCCCCAGAGTTATACAACAAACAGGGGAGGGAAAAAACCAGCTATAGTGATACTTTCGAGTTCCTATTGTGCGGACCACAAAATACTCTGATAATGACAGATTTGAGTAATACTACTGTCATATACATTTCAAGACCCCCGCCAGTAATCAATGAAACAAGATCAATGAATTCGTTGGAAAACACGGGTACTTTCCATACCATATCTTTGAAAAACACGACTACTATCTATACAAATGTCTAATCTTATCAATTGATTGCAATAAAGTATACAATGTTAATATTCGACATGAGTAAGATTAATTTCTTAACTAGGGTTAATTGTCTTAAGTGTATATTTACTGATTGTCCGCTGAATTCTGTAGAAGCAACGCGTCAAGATATGAGTTCTTGGGAAAACTTCATATCTATAATCGAATTATGGGACTAGGTAAAATTATAAGTTCTTAAATATTATTGAGATTACTTGAATTCAATAATAATTCGAAAAATATATAAAATCAGAAAACACGGGAATTAAAGTATTATTTATTAAATCACTCCTTTTGTTATTATAATTAGAAGCCGCACTTGAACATTGACACTATCAAGAAACTCTTAAGTATAGGCCCTGATAAGCGTTTCTAGTGGAAATAATTTTCAAACATCCTGTTTCACGTGTGGCAAAATTTTGATTTCTTTTATCAGAATAAAAATATTAAGCCTTATCAAAATAAATTAAAACTTAAGTGCGGAACCGTCGATTACGTTTATGCAATCTATTTCAAAGAATTAACTTTATCAACAATAACATATTGATAATTTTGCTATAAAACTGGGCAGACAATTCGAATTGAATTCAGTCTACAACAATGGGTCTCTCACAAAAGTCGTATTTTATCTACCTTTTTGGATTCTTCCTACTCTTCAATGGCGTCTTTTCGATGCCGAACTTCATCTACTCCAAGAACTTGGAACTGGATGAAGCTACTGGTGTCATCGTTGCTAAGCCAAACTTGATCCATTCCGAGGATTTGGCGCAGGAGCGAGCAACTTCAAAATATCCTCAACACTACATAGTTAACCTTGTGCCATATTCTGGATACACTGGATTTCGCAGCGTCTTCCAATGGACAGTCGGCAAGACTGTTAACAACACTGGCTTACATAACACAATGAAATTCTCAGTCAATGAGTTGATAAATGGAAATAAGCAGTTATTTGGCGAGATTGGAATTTATAGCAACGGCTCGCAAATTGGAGTTCATCTTTCCATGGATTCAGCATCCAGTTCTTCCGCTGGACCATCCTTCAAATGCTCAAATAATTTCCCAATTTCTCCCGGAAGTCAGGCCTGCTTTAATTCCAACTACAGCCTGATCCAAAATGCGATCTACTTCCTCGATGTCGAGATCCGTGACAAGACGATAAGCGGATACATCTCACAGCCTCAAGCGAACCTCACCAATATCAGCAAGACCAACTTGCCGCGTTTCCTGATTGGCGAAATCAGATGGTTCAATTCACTAGTAAATTTGAGTCCTGCTGCCTACTGGTTCGGCAATTCTTATAGATCATGCGGACAGGCGAACGAGATTTCGGCTTTCAACTATCTTCCAGAGTTGTACACCAATCTAAAGAGGCAAACGGGCGTCTTGTTTAGCTCTACGTTGAACTTGAATTGCGGACCATTGAATTCTCTGGCATTGACGGATTGGACTACTGTGGTCTACATTTCAAGGCCCACACCAGTGATCAATGGAACAAGTCCAAGGAACTCTTTTTAAGATACAGGATCTTTCATTAAAGTCTTTTATCTTTTAAAAATACGACTATTGCCCATAAAAATGTCAAATCTTATCATTATATAAATGGCTATGAAAAATAAAATGTATAGATAGGACACAAATAATTTTAATTTTAAATATGGGATGGCAATAGACCTACAAGTCTTCAGCAGATATGGACTGCTTGGCAACCGGTTTCTAAAGAAACCGACTAAGCCAAAGACACCTTTAATTTCAATCATCTGTTAATTTCAGATTGCATTGTTACTGGACTGTAGTCAATTATTATAAATCTAATAAAGATTGTTGATATTAAGGTCGAATCTATAAGGTAAAATTTAGATGTCTAAAATCTTTGCTGCTTACTATCCGAGCGCAATGAAATTTGCAACGAACATGGTGGACATAATTATCTTCGCCTATGCCCAGTTAAAAACCTCTATACTTTAAATTATCTTTACAATTTAGTTATGAAATTTTGAATTTCTACTTTGCATCCAAATCTAAAGTAAACTTCATCTGCTTGCAACATAGACGAACCAACATCGCAAGTTTGGAGTCTCTAGCTCTTATAAAATTCAATAAGAATTAAAAACATATATGAAAAAAGAAAACACGGGTAATTAAGTATTTTTCAATTAATTCACTTCCTTTAATATTATAATAATATGCCGCACTTGAAAATGTACACTATCAATAAGCGTGGGCCCTGATAAGCGCTTCTAGTGGAAATAACTTTAAAAATATACCCTGTTCCACGTGTGGCAAGATAATGATATTTTTATCAGAATAAACACACTAGCCCCTATAAAAAGAAATTTAAACTTGAGTTAAGAGTCATTTGATTGCATTTATGCAATCGATTTCTATGAATATAGTACATATTCATATTCTGCTATAAAACTGGGCAGACAATTCGAATTGAATTCAGTCTACAACGATGATTCTCTCACAAAAGTCGTATTTTCTCTACCTTTTTGGATTCTTCCTACTCTTCAATGGCGTCTTTACGATGCCCAATTTGATCCATCCCAAGAACTTGGAACAGGATGAAGCTACTGGTGTCATCGTTGCTAAACCAAACTTGATCCATTCCGAGGATTCCGAGGATCCGAGAGATTCAATATATCCTGAGCATTACCAAGTAAACCTTGTGCCATTTTCTGGATACACTGGATTTCGCAGCGTCTTCCAGTGGACAGTTGGCAAGACTGTTAACAACACTGGCATTCATAACGCAATGAAATTCTCAGTCGATGATTATATAAATGGAAATAAGCCGTTATCTGGCGACATTGGAATTTATAGCAACGGCTCGCAAATTGGAGTTCATCTTTCAATGGAATCAGCATCCAGTTCTTCGGCTGGACCATCCTTCAAATGCTCAAATAATTTCCCAATCTCTCCCGGAAGTCAGGCCTGCTTTAATTCCAACTACAGCCTGATCTCAAATGCGATCTACTTCCTCGATGTCGAGATCCGTGACAAGACGATCAGCGGATACATCTCACAACCTCAAGCGAACCTCACCAATATCAGCAAGACCAACTTGCCGCGTTTCCTGATTGGCGAAATCAGATGGTTCAATTCACTAGTAAATTTGAGTCCTGCTGCCTACTGGTTCGGCAATTCTTATAGATCATGCGGACAGTCGAACGAGATATCGACTTTCAACTATCTTCCAGAGTTGTATAAAAAACTCAAAAGGCAATCGGGCGTCTTTTCCCGCAGTGTAAAGTACCCCTCTAAGATGTGCGGCCCACTGAATTCTCTGGCATTGACGGATTGGACTACTGTGGTTTACATTTCGAGGCCCACACCAGTGATCAATGCACTCGGCACATTGCGCTAAAATGTCTAAATTCTTCATACCAAATAAAACTCATTCACTGTTTTGCGCAGCGCCGAATGCAAAAATTTTGTTTCAAATAATTTAAATGTAAAACTTAATATTATTCGTCACAAAATTGGATATCAGAAATTTTGGGGCATGAAATTGTTTTCGTCACTAGACTTTTACCTCGTAAAGAGGTTTTTTTATGGGATATCAGAAGTTTTTGAATGAGACATCAGAAATTTTGAAATTGCAATATTTTTTGACAGTATAGTCTTGTTAATTTTGTTTATTGTTTGTACAGCTAAAACAAACTGTCTGGCAACACTGGTCCCCTTTACAAACACACATGCCCAGCGGAAAAGCTATCAGCACTCTTAAACTCTGGCTGCTAAATCACGTGTCTAGATTTTTGAGCGGGAACAAGTCCTGATTCAAACTTTTATGCTAAATCAACGCTTTGATACAAACAAACAAACAGACATACTGACTTTTTATTTCATTTTCGGAAGGCCACTAAAAATTTCAAAATTTATCATTTTTCTAACCAGTAATCGGATTTCGATGATCGAGGTGTCATTCGATGCGTATTTTTAATGAAAATTGTAAAAAAATTAAAAAAAAATTCAAAAAGGCTCCAATGGCCCCATTTTCTCAAATAATTTAAATTTTTCCCCTCCCACTTACACCTGTTTATCTCACGAACCAGGTAAGTTTTTAAAAGTCTTAGTATGCACATTTGTAAGTAAAATTAATACCTTTCGATCGGTATATAACTCGACCTGATCGGACAGTCATAGCATTTTCCCTTCTTCCTCTGTATATATGCTAGTCGCCTTCGCACCCTTCGTGCTGCTTTCGTCACTAGCGCGGGCTGCCGTCCGCAGTGATCTAGTAGAAGTCCGAATAAGACTAAGAAATAAGAGACATGTGGTCGCCTACCTGAGGAGACCTCGATTATTGATTAAAATAATCTATAATAAAAAAAAACGAGTAAAAGCTGTGTGATTTACCTGCTTGATTGTTGTGTTCAAGTAGCGCAATACAAATTTAACAATCACTTGGTAATAAGTAGTTCTTAAGTGTGCACAATTCGTCATTGCAATGAATCACAAATACCCTGTACAAAGTACAAAAAAGCTTTTAATTATTTCATCAGTTGCCAGATTAGATAGTAGAGTTAGTAATAAATCTATTCAACTAATATGAACAAATAAGTTAAGAACCTGAGAATATAGATTATAGATGTACACTATCAAGAAACTCTTAGGTATGGGCACTGATAAGCTTTTCTTTTATCAAAATAAAAATATTAAGTCTTATCAAAATATTAAAAATATCTATTCCTATGAATTAACTTTATCAACAATAACATATTGATAATTTTGCTTTAAAACTGGGCAGACATTTCGCATTGAAATCAGTCTACAACAATGGGTCTCTCACAAAAGTCATACTTTCTCTGCCTTTTCGGTTTCTTCCTACTCTTCAATGGCGTCTTTTCGATGCCCAATTTAATCCATTCCAAGAACTTGGAAGAGGATGAAGCTACGCGGGTCATCGTTACAAAGCCAAACTTGATTCATTCCGAGGATTTGGTGCAGGAGCGGGCAACTAGAGATTCAAAATATCCTGAACATTACAAAGTAAACCTTGTGCCATTTTCTGGATACACTGGATTTCGTAGCGTCTTCCAGTGGACAGTTGGCAAGACTGTTAACAACACTGGCATTCATAACGCAATGAAATTCTCAGTCGATGATTTGGAAAATGGAAATAAGCAGCTATCTGGCGACATTGGAATTTATAGCAACGGCTCGCAAATTGGAGTTCATCTTTCAATGGATTCAGCATCCAGTTCTTCCGCTATTTTTCCCTTCGAATGCTCAAATAATTTCCCATTCTCTCCCGGAAGTCAGGCCTGCTTTAATTCCAACTATAACCTGATCCCGAATGCGATCTACTTTCTCGATGTCGAGATCCTTTACAGCCAGATCAGCGGATACATCTCACAACCTCAAGCGAACCTCACCAATATCAGCAAGACCAACTTGCCTCGTGTCATGATTGGCACTATCAGATGGTTCAACAGACTAGGAAATTTGCGACCCGATAATTACTGGTTCGCCAACTCTTACAGATCATGCGGACAGTCGAACGAGATTTCGGCTTTCAACTATCTTCCAGAGTTGTACAACAAACAAAAGAGGCAAACGGGCGACTTTATTAGCAGTACGTTGAACGTGATGTGCGGACCACTGAATTCTCTGGCATTGACGGATTGGACTACTGTGGTCTACATTTCAAGGCCCACACCAGTGATCAATGGAACAAGTCCGAGGAACTCTTTTTAAGATATAGGATATTCCATTAAAATCTTTTATCTTCTAAAAATATGACTATTTTCCATAAAAATGTCAAATCTTATCATTATTGTGATGAAAAATAAAATGTATAGATAGGACACAAATAATTTTAGTTTTAAATATGGGATGGCAGTAGACTTACAAGTCTTCTTCGTGGGGTTCTGTGTGCCAAATTTGGTCGCTCTAGCTCTTATAGTCTCTGAGATCTAGGCGCTCACATAAGGACTGACGTACGGACGGACATGGCTATATCGACTCGGCTGTTGATGCTGATCAAGAATATATGTACTTTATAGGGTCGGAGATGTTTCCTTATTCCTGTTACATACTTTGCAACGAATACAATATCCCCTATTACTTATTTTTTAAGTAACGGGTAGAACAAAAGAACATTTGTCCCAGCCGGGATTTAAGCCCAGAGTAAATAGTCCAGCATCGAAAGAAATTTAAAATATTGCACTTAGCCAAAGACACCTTTAATTTTAATCATCAGCTATTTTAAGATTGCATTGTTACTGGACTGTAGTCAATTATTAGGATTATAGTTAGGATTGTTGATGTTAAGGTCGAATCTTTAAGGTTAAAAAACATCAATTATATCAAATATATCGATATTTCAAAGCGATATTTTAAAAATAAAATTTGGATTTTTTTTTAAAAGAGAAAATATTGTTGATGCCAGATCACTAATGAGCAGAGCAGTGTTGTCAGATGTTGAGCGCTCGCATAAGCTAAGCAGATTCTGAGTAAAAATACGCAAAAAAAAAATAGATATATATATATGCTAAAAAATCAAGCCATATCCAAATGAAAGAAAACATACAATATCATTTGGTTTATATTTAAGTTAAATTAGTTTACAAATTATCGATTTAATAATTTTCTACCTCGCTTAAATATTTATTGTTTTCTTTTTTTTTTTTTTAAAAGACTAACATAATTTTGCGCAATTCATGTACGTATGTGAAATTAAAAAAAAATATATTTAAAAAATAATTATTTATGATTAAAAAAACCAACCTTAGCATATATTATATATAATATACAATTTTTTAATGCATTTTGTAGCGCAATTTTATTTTAACAAAATTAATCTGACTGATGTTTTGCTAGAATATTCTATATAAAATTTAAATTATGCTAGATTTATGGCTATATGCTATTTGCAAATTTAGTAAGCTATTTCATTTTCAAAAATGCTAGATCTAGCCTGAAATATGCTAATCTGGCAACACTGGAGCAGAGCGCTTTTGCTTTCACGATACTACTATCGATATCAATTGTAGATGCGAAACCGAAAACCTAATAAACCGAAACCGTGACTGAAGCCAATATACCTTTCGGTTTGATAATACCCTGCTTACAAGACTTATGAATTATAATCAAAAAATACTTAGAATTAATTTATTATTGTGCTTAGGTAGAGCACTTAAGATTTTAGCTTCCCAAGAAATAGTCAGGTGTAAACGCTGATTAGGGTTTTTCATGGAAGAGTATTACCAAATATCCTGTTCCACGCGCGGCAAGATAATGGATCGTTTCATCAGAAAACATTTAGTGAACTCATCAATTATAAATTTGAACTTATCTTAAGACCCTATCTTTGAAAAATCATCGAAACTATGGCTGCAATCTAATTCCATGAATTAACGTTATCAATCATAACATATTGGCAAATTTGCTATAAAAATGGGCAGACTATTCGAATTGAATTCAGTCTACAACGATGGGTGTCTCACAAAAGTCATACATTCTCAGCCTTTTTGGTTTAGTCCTACTCTTCAATGGCGTCCTTTCGATGCCCAGTTTAATCCACTCCAAGGACTTGGAACAGGATGAAGCGCCTAGTGTCGTCTTTGCGAAGCCGAATTTAGTCCAATCCAAGGACTTGGCCCAGAGGGACACAATCAGCAACCTAAAATACCCTGTGAATTATGAAGTTTACTTTTCCCCAACCGCCGAAAAGAACTTCACTGGACTTCGAAGCGTCTTTCAATGGACAATCGGAAAAACATTTAACAAGTCTGGAATTCACAACGCCATGGAATTCGCAGTCAACGATTCGTCAAATGGAAATTCGCAACTGCTCGGACAAGTTGGAATTTATAGTAACGGCTCGCAAATTGGAGTTCAGCTTTCATTGGGTACACAAATGATAAGAATCTCAATTTATTCCAACCACTCTGTGCTTTCGAATGCGATCTACTTCCTGGATGTCGAAATTAATGATACTACACTAACCGGATACATCTCAGGACCTCAAAGTGATCTCACTCAAATAAATAATACGAAACTGACGCGTACCCAACTTGAAAAAATAACCTGGTTCAACAAGCTATCAAATTTGAGTCTCAACAACTACTTTGTAGCCAATTCTCATGAATCATGCGACTTGACGAGCGATATTACGACTTTCAACTATATCCCAGAGTTGTATAACACGGCGAAGAGACAAAAGGGCAGCTACAGTCACAGTGTGTTGTACAACTACAGGATGTGCGGACCAACAAATACCCTGGGCATGACGGATTGGAATACTGTTCTCTACATATCGAGACCCACACCAGTATTTAATGCCACAAGTTCTTTCCATTAAAGTTCTTTTAAAAACACGTCTATTATGAATAAATATGTCAACGCTTATCATTGTAATAATTAAGATATAAAATGTTTGAATAAATATTACAGTTTTTCAATATCGTATGGCATTTAACATATAACGATCTTTTAAAATTACAATCTGTCTAGTAGAAGTTCCCCTACCTGAGGAGACCCCGATTATTGATTAAAATAATCTATAAAAATTGAAACAAAAACGATTAAAGTTATGTGGTTTACCTGTTTGATTGTTGTGTTCAAGTAGCGCCCTACAAATTTAACAATCACTTGGTAATAAGTAGTTCGTAAATGTGAACAATTCGTCATTGCAATGAATCACAAATACCCTGAACAAAGTTCAGAAAAGCTTTCGATTATTTCATTAGTTACCAGATTAGATAGTAGAGTTAGTAATAAATCTATTCAACTAATATGAACAAATAAGTTAAGAACCTGAGATTATAGATAAAATATTTTAAAATATATGAAATAAGAAAATAAGGGTGTTTAATTATTATTATTTAATTGACTCCATTTATTATAATAAATTTAAATTTAAAATAATATGCCGCACTTGAAAATGTACACTATCAAGAAACTCTTAGGTATGGGCACTGGATATAGCGTTTATAGTGAATATAATTTATAAATAGCATGTCACGTGTGGCAAGATTATGATTTCTTTTATCAGAATAAAAATATTAAGTCTTATCAAAATAAATTAGTTCTTAAGTTAGGAACCGTCGATTACGTTTATGCAATCTATTCCAAAGAATTAACTTTATCAACAATAACATGTTGATAATTTTGCTATAAAACTGGGCAGACACTTCGCATTGAAATCAGTCTACAACGATGAGTCTCTCACAAAAGTCGTATTTTCTCTACCTTTTCGGTTTCTTCCTACTCTTCAATGGCGTCTTTTCAATGCCCAATTTGATCCATTCCAAGAACTTGGAACTGGATGAAGCTACTGGTGTCATCGTTGCTAAACCAAACTTGATCCATTCCGAGGATTTGGTGCAGGAGCGGGCAACTAGAGATTCAAAATATCCTGAACACTACAAAGTCAACCCTAGTTTAGTTTATGGATATACTGGATTTCGTAGCGTCTTCCAGTGGACAGTCGGCAAGACTGTTAACAACACTGGCATACATAACACAATGAAATTCTCAGTCGATGATTATATAAATGGAAATAAGCCGTTATCTGGCGACATTGGAATTTATAGCAACGGCTCGCAAATCGGAGTTCATCTTTCCATGGATTCAGCATCCAGCTCTTCCGCTGGACCATCCTTCAAGTGCTCAAATAATTTCCCAATTTCTCCCGGAAGTCAGGCCTGCTTTAATTCCAACTATAGCCTGATCTCAAATGCGATCTACTTCCTCGATGTCGAGATCCGTGACAAGACGATCAGCGGATACATCTCACAGCCTCAAGCGAACCTCACCAATATCAGCAAGACCAACTTGCCGCGTTTCCTGATTGGCGAAATCAGATGGCTCTACAGACTAGTAAATTTAAGACCAGATGCCTACTGGTTCGGCAATTCTTATAGATCATGCGAGCAGTCGAACGAGATATCGGCTTTCAACTATCTTCCAGAGTTGTACACCCCACTAACAAGGTTAACGGGCCACTTTCTTACCAGTACTTTAAATGTGATGTGCGGACCACTGAATTCTCTGGCATTGACGGATTGGACTACTGTGGTCTACATTTCAAGGCCCACACCAGTGATCAATGGAACAAGTCCAAGGAACTCTTTTTAAGATATAGGATCTTTTATTCCAAACTTTTATCTTCTAAAAATACGACTATATCCATAAAACTGCCAAATCTTATCATTATTGTTATGAAAAATAAAGTGTATAGATAGGACACAAATAATAGCCTTTGGCAAATACGGTAAGTAATTCTGTGACCTTTGACCGCGATTTAACCCACTTAGAGGTCGAATTTCGCAAAACACCGTCTTATTGCACGATGAAATTATCTCATCTATGTTGTGTGCAAATTTCAGCTTTCTATCTTTTACCGTTTGGGCTGCACGTTGATTCTCAGTCAGTCAGTGAGTCAGGACAAAGAGTTATATATATATAAGATATCAAGTCGGCAAGCCAATTCACATATAAAACCTTATCAGTAGTAATATACGTATCAAAACCGTCTAACAATGCGAATTTAATTCAGTCTATCACAATGAGTTCGTCCGTAAAGTCGTGTTTTCTCTACCTTTTTGGTTACTTTCTCATACTCTTCAGTGGAGTTCAAACAAAGTCCACTTTAATTGATTTTAAGAATCAGTTACAGGAATGGTCTACTAGAAATCCAAAATATTCCGAAAGTTACGAAGTACGTATTAGAGAAGTGTCCGAGAAAAACTTTCGAAGTGCCTTTCAATGGTCAGTCGGTGAAACTTTTGACATTAGTAGTATACATAATGTTATAAAATTCTCAGTCAATGAGTCCCTAAATGGAAATACTCAGCTATTTGGTGTAATTGGAATTTATAACAATGGCTCACAAATCGGAGTTTACCTTTCATTCGAGTCAGTAGCGAATTCTTCTCCTGGTCCATCATTTACTTGCTCCAATGATTTTCCATTGTTCAACGAAAGTCACACCTGTGTCAATTCCAACTACAACCTGCTATCAAATGCGATCTACTTTCTGGATGTGGAAATACGTGGGAAGACAATCCGAGGATATATCTCAGAGCCTCAAAAGGACTTCACTGATATGGACGATCCCTATTTGCCACGTAGCCTGATTGGAGACATGAAATGGCACTCTGAGCTAGATGATTTGAGACCCACAGGCTACTGGACAACAAATAAATATGAATTATGCGAATCATTGAGTGAAATCATGACTTTTAACTCTGCTCCAGAGGTATACAACAAGTGGAAACGAGAGAAGACCGGTTACAGAAGTAGTCATCAATATGTCGACGGAATATTATGTGGACCAAAAAATATTCTGAGAGTGGTGGATTTTTATGAAAATATTGTCAGTTATATATCAAGACCCACACCAGAAATCATTGAAACACGATCACCGATGTCTTTGCGAAAGATTAATCCCTTTTATTAAATTTATTTGAATATAACATATACTGTAAAATTAATATTAGATTGATAATAAATTGAATATTAAATCAAAATAACCATTTTTGATTGTTATCAATTGTTGTATACTTTGTCGGGTCGGAGAAATGAATCACCTCTTTATATCTTATCAATCGGTAGACTGAGTGTCTCAGAATCCTCTGATAATGCCAGCATTTCATAAAACCATAACTCAAGAGTCGCGATTCCTCGAAAATTCATTATCTTATCTGATCATTTTTCAATGATCTCTTCCTTATAAATTTCATTAAATAATCAGATAGATAAAGTGAGACACAAAGTGTATTTATTCTTACGAAAGTCGTTGAAGTATAAAAACTGTTATCAAGTTTTGGCTTAAAAGCTAGACCGATTGGCGCTTCATGTTTTCCCTTCACTAACTATTATTGATATATTGCGATGCATGTCGAAACTTGTCAGGATTTTAGAATTTACTCATAAAATACCTCCTGCCCACTTGGAACACTTTCAAATTTATTTACTTTTGCATTTATTTGCACAACTATTGAGGCTGTCGGAGGGCAATAGCAAATGCTTTTAATTACAATAAAATCAAAGCAACTAAAATGCGAATATAACACTAAAAGATGCCCTATAATTTACTGCTCTCAGTTATTTCATGAAATATATTTATTTAAAAAATGTGGAATAGCATATTTAATTTATAAGAGTAAAATTGACTGTCAACCATACCTTTTTAATTTCGATTAGAATTACTAATCAATTAGATTATTTTTGGAAATAATCGTAGTGACTATATACATAATTCACTGTTAAAAAAATTGTGATTATGTAATGATAACGATTACAAAAAATCAGAAAAAATCTAAAATTATTACAATTATTCAAAAATAATCAGAAAAAATCAAAAATAATCTTTCTGATTATTTCGGATTATTTTGGATTTTTTCTGATTATTTTAGCTACTTTGATTGTGAAAATTTAAAATAATTTGATTTTTACTTATTAGTCTAAAAAATTCAAAAACAATCAGAAATAATCAGAAAAAATCAAAATTAATCTGAATACTCAATAAGAGAATTTTATTATTTTTGATTATTTTTGTTTTTTTCTGATTATTTTTGAAAAATTGTAATAATTTTTGATTATTTATGATTTTTTGTAATCGTAATCATTAAATATTTGTGCAAAACCGAAAATAATCGTAGTTTAATCATTAGCTCGACTTTAAAACACAAATAATCGAATTACTAATGATTATGATTACTAATCATTATTTAACATTATGATAACTAATCATTAATGCTCTCAACAATAATATTTTATGATGTAATTTTCTTTAACTTGTTAAATGCTTTAATCAAATAGCTAAATATTTTTTATGTTGTAATTTATTTCATAATGGCAGCACTTCATGTTTCACTTTTTGTGGTATATTACCATTTGCAGTTTCTTTTATTTACAGGGTATTAAGCAGCGCGCCACAGGAGGACATGCACATGACTATGGCTGACATGCAACTGCCACAGCAACGACATGGGGCAGCTGGAAAACTTGACTTGACGCAACGACGCAAGTGAAAATTGCACTTGGAAGTTGCATTTGAATTTGCAATGCAAAACAGTTGCACGACAATCACCGGTCAATGCGGGCGGCACACGCCCTAAAACTAAACGCCACAAATGAAAACTAATGATTTTCACTTTACAAGCGCGCTGGCAAAGGGGGGAAAGTGAAGAAGGAGGAAATATTGGAGAAAATGTTGCAAATGCCACACGCAAAACTCGCAGCACGGAAGCGAATGGAACTGAAGTTGAAGCTGAAGCTGAAGCTGCGACTTGGCATGGAAAATTTGAAATTTAATCGCTAGCAATTAATTTGGCCCAAATGCGGCGATGAGGCTGGCGCCCCCACAGTCAGCAGCTGTGCCCGCTGTGCCTCGAGCTGGGTCACAGCTGAACTCCACTAAACTCTACACTCAGAGAAATATTTTGTGTGCATTAAGAAATTAAAATTTTAAAAGATTCAAAAAAATATAATAATAAGAATTTTAAATTAGAAAATAGAAAATAATATCCTTAAATTAAGAACAATTTTTTTTTCTGGCAATAATAAAAAATATTATCTTAAAAATTTAAAGTATTTACAGAACGAATTTTACACGGCTGCTTTTTCTAAAGCTTAAGACTGACATTTCTCAAAAATTTTCTAAATTTCAGAAACTCAAAATTATGAAAAAATCTTCTTGTAGCAACGCCTTAGCAAAAGTTGTAATAACCTACTCTTAATATTTGAAAAAGTTTCTTACAGTTGGGTCGTTTTGTCATAGGATTAAGAATAATTTTTTTAAATTCTCAGAAATTCTAAAATGTTTAACAAAAATTACATACAATTTTTCAAAAGTTTAGTCTTAGACTTCCTTAGAAAACCGTCTCAAACTTAGTTTAAGAATTTATTTTAATAATTATTAAAAAATTTTAGAAAATTTTTTTAATTTTAGAAAATTTCAGAAAAAAATTATTTTTAAAATTTTAGAAATAAGTTTCTATAATTTATTGGCGCTTTCTTATTAATACAGTCGAGCTTCCCTAACTCGAACTTCCCTAACTCGAAGTTTCTCTAACTCGAACAAAATCGAGTGGCAATACTAGGCAAATTTCATACAATTCTACTTCCCCAACTCGAAGTTTCCCTAACTCGAACTTTTTTCGTGGATAATGGTGATTCGAGTTAGGGAAGTTCGACTCTCAAAAAAATAAAATAAAAATATAAATTGAAAAGAGGGCGATTTATAATAATGAATTTTGGCGAAGAAAGTCTTAGGGGGTCTCCGCTACTTTTTTTTTAAATTTAATTTTGAAATGAAAAATTTTTAATGCAAAATGAGCTTTTTGAAATTTGAAAATTCCATTAAAAAAAAGCTAGCGGAGACCCTCTACAAATTTTTTCACCAAAATTAATTATAAATCACCCTCTTTTTTATCTATTTTTTTTTTAATTTTAGGTCAAAAACAGAAAACAATTTTTGCAAGTGTATAGAGAGAGAGAAAAAGATAGACCCCTAGCATGTCCACCTGTATCTGTATCTGTATTTGTATTGAAGTCTCCACTGTATTTATATATATTTTTGTGTGTGGTCCATGAACGTTGCACGTTCGACATTTGGCAAACTGGCCAAAACCGTCGGTGTCCCTGTCGCTGTCGGTGGTCAATTGGAAAATTGAAAAATTAACAAGTATGAAAAGTGCAATTAAAGTGGGCCACAATCGCCGACGCAGTTGTAATACGAGACACAGCCAAATACTAGTAAAAACCTAGGCGAGAGGATGACAACCAGTTGCAACACAAGGCGTTGTCTCTGCACCTGAACTGAACTGATCTCAGTTGCCTCCCAAATGGGCCTGACTGTTGCCACTGGGCGGCTTATTAATCTGCTTTTAATTGCAACTACTCTGCAGCTATACAGTCTCCTTTGGCTTTCGCACTGGGCACTTGCACCACAGTCCGCACAGTTGACTCCTCCCGTTGCCAATTGCCATTGATTAATGTGCGCCAATTGTGAAATAAATGTATTGTTGATGTTTCTTTGCCCTGTCGGTCTGTTCTCAAATTCGCGGCTTCGCTGCCATGCAACCATGTGGATCGAACTATTGGCAGGCGGCGAATTTGTGGCAGACACACGTTCATATAAAACGAAAGGCGCCTGTCCCGAACTTTAAAGTGCATGGCTTATTGATCGTTGTCCGCTGCCGACCATGGAGCAGCGTTGCAACAGGAGCTTCAGACCTGGGCCATATGCTCAAAATGCTAGCGACATGTTTCAACAATCTGGCAATCAGAATCGAAAAAATGCGTAAGTAGTAATGAAATAATAACTTTCATCTTTCTCTTCAGGCCGACTTCAGTGATAGCAGGTGTAAACTTAAAATTTTCAATGATGTTTTGCTAGTAAAATTTGAAATAAAAAAAAACTATATTAGTAAATAAAATTCCTTGATTGACTCTCATTTAAAAATAAGAGCAATGTGTGCATATAATATTTTGTGACTTAAAAAAATGATTTTAATCTTTATTATTATTTTATAACATTCTCTACTTATATGTGAAGCTCTGGCTCAACTGTACCAAATGAACCAAACTGCAACCAAAACATTTAGTGTTTTGTTTTATCAGCTACACATGATCACAAGGGCGTAGCCTGTGAATCAATTAAGGGACAGACGTCTATACTTCATAGACTTAATCTTAAGAACAAAACTACAAAATGTAAAATTTTAATGTTCTCATCTAATAATTATTTTTAAAATAAGCTTAAGGAAACATTCGCATAAGTTCAAAAATCCAAGCACAGCTCAAAATATATTAAAATCAATTTGAATACTTGAATACATTATTTTTATCTAGCTATTTCTGTTAACTTTCTAAGCTATCCCCCTTAAAATACC